>CAJQZN010041389.1:0-64817 GCA_907164685.1 Colias eurytheme
TAGCGAAACACGTCTTCACCAAACAACAGCTCATGCGTACACGAGGTGCGGGGTGATAGGAGCTCCTATTTAAATCATTAATTCGTAGTCAGGACTCTGGGAAGTGAGGTTTTTTGAAAATGGGGCATCTATCCTAGTGCGGCATCTATCCCACTTTTACCCTACTACCTAACTACTTTAAGTCTATTAAATTCTAGCTTTCTGAAGAAAATTTTAGTTACTGATAATTTTTAACTAGAAGATTAATAGCAGTTAATTAATTATACGTTATTATATATAGTCAAATATTCAAAAGTAAATTAAATCTAATGAACGTTTCGTAATGAAATTTATGAAAATAAGCTCTGATTAAATATTATGTTGAAATTTCTAGCTTTTCAAAATTATTTTATACAAACAGACGATTAACAGCCTATCCGAAATAAGTTGAAATTATCTGTAATTAAGTATAAAATTTTAATAATTTACAATGATTTGATGAAAAGCTCTAGATTTATTTTTTTATTTATTTAAGTAATTCTTAATAATTTCCATCACATCAAAATTCAATATTATCAAACAATTATAAAATTTACGATATGTTTATGTGTTAATCCAAGTTACTATGTGTGCTAAATTTCATTGTAATCGGTTCAGTAGTATTTGCGTGAAAGAGTAACAAACACAAACACACACACACATCCTCACAAACTTTCGCATTCATAATATTAGTAAGATAAGAATAATAAGACTATGTAAGGTTTTCTACACGTATATCCTATGCTTTTTATACCCTTACCATTTTCTTCTGTTATCCGTTTAACATTTAATCAATCACAAAAACTTAGTATAGCACCTACACGCAAGCAAGGAACTAAGCTTGTAAGTCAAACACTCGTACGGGGTAGTGGCCAGATCCGAGGCGTTCAAATGAACAAAGTTTCCGTGTGCCGAAACCGTTTTGTGGTTTAATTAGAGCAATAACTATTTATTTTACTGAAGATCGAACGTGGATTGTTTTTAATTGTCTTTTTCTTGCGCGATACAGCCAAACGTTGGCTAGTTAAGAACTCCTTAAAAAACTTTAACTTCAATTGCATTATTACTAAGATACAGATTTGAAAATATTTAGTAAAGAACGAAAATATTATAAGATTACTGGATGGCAATCAATTTTTACGTTGTAATATCTAAACTTCTCTATTGTTGTTTACATATTTCTGTCACAAATTTTAATGATGTCCAATTATATCGGTTACATAGATATTTTTCAGTGACTCAAAGTGATTTTCTCGTCACAGCAATTTTATAACACCAACATAATAAAATTATACTTTTATAATAAATTAAAGTTTATTAGGTAGGTATGTATTTCTCTCTATTTTGATCTTATAAACGTACTAGCTGTGCCCCGTGGTTTTATCCGCATAACTCAGCTCCTACCTATTGGTCTTAACGTAATGATATAGCCTAACTCGATAAATGGACTATCTAACAGTGAAATAATTTTTGAAATCGGACCCGTGCTTTCTAAGATTAGCATGTTCAAACAAACAAACTCTTCAACTTTATAATATTAGTATAGATTAGGTATTTACCTGTAATTTTACAGCTGTATAATATGTAGAATTAATTGAAACGTGACACAACATATCTATCGCGTACGACAAACTCAATTTATCAAATTATGATGAGTAATTACAACGGTTAAGATAAACATACTAATATTACATACGAACCTTTTTGACTTTTGCACAGAATGGTAAAATATATATTGATAAATTGGGAATAGTAAAAAATCCTTTTCTAATTCCCAATAATTTATCCTACCTACAGGTTTTTTTAATGATACATAAATAAACAATAATTTAAACAACCAAAATTTACCTTCATTAATTAAAATTAATAAGAGTTAAAATTGGTTTAGGTTAAATGAATACAATTATTATGCACGCTAACCAAACACAATAATTGAATTGTCAAAACCAGCTCAATCGAGAAAGCAATAAAATTATGCAATTCGTTCAGCGGTTTAGGAGATAAAAAGTGACAGACATACAGTGGTTACATTTAAAAATAACAAAAGAATTACATGGCTCTACCTACTTTTGAGGTTAGGTAATTGAATATCGGGGTTGGAAAAAAATTTAGTGTAACATTTTTTCGTTGCGCGTGACATTTTTCCGTTATGCGCCATCTTTTTCTTATCTCTACCACGCGTGATTTGACATATTTCTGTAAAGTTGCATATTGTAAATTATTTTTTGAAAAATAAGGTCATAAAGAAGTTTTACTTCTTACGTGTGTACACTAGTAGGTACACGCACACATTTTTTTCAAATATTTTTACTGTTTGTTCTTAGAGATATATTTTAAAATAACGAAGATTACTACATACCTATTTATTAATATTGGTTCCAGCTCAAAAATTGAATATATTGTAGACTTTATAACGCGGTAGAGCTTCCAAAGTTAAAATAACTTTACGTATCGATCTAGTAGTTTTTAAGATCACACAACAACACAAACTAACAAACAATAAATAACATCGTCACCCATTATAATATCATTTTAGCTTCCCCTTACATCATAAATAAATACAAATTTATATTTATCTGTATGTTTGTTCCCAATGAATCAAGCATTACTGAACCGATTTAGCTGCGATAAACTTAACAAATAGATGAAATATAACTGAGTATCGAACACCGGAGTTTAATAATCTGATTCCAAAGTGCTTTTAAATTTTAAAAGCTCATCGAAAATACTTATTATGCGCTACATTATAATAATTCAGTGCTTCTCTTATCATTATTAATGAACTCAGTTTAAATAAACACGCAAAATATCATCGCAATTAAAAGGAAAACGCGTTAATTCATTATGTATGGAGGCATATTAATTTTATACAAATAATTATTAATTTTCTTGTACATTGAATAGTGTAATTATTATCTTAATAAGCTTTTGAAATATTTATTAATTGTGTAATTAATCTAGTCAATAAAAGAAGTGACTAGGCCGGTTGTTTAATTTAGAATTAATTTGATTGTGGTATAAGAAAGCTTATTTCATTAAGACGATCTTATCGTCAAACACTCAATACAGAAATCACTACATAGTATAAAACAAAGTCGCTCTCTCTGTCCCTATGTCCCTTTATATAGTTAAATCTTTAAAACTATAACGCAACAGATTTTGATGCGGTTAGGTTTTAAACAAAGCGGGCGTAATATAATGCAGAAACGATTTCTACCGGCCATATTTGTAAAAAATTACCTTTAATTTATTTTATTAATACCAAAGTAAAAGTTAAGAAAGAAAAAGCAATGGTGGCCCAGTAGACCAAGGAACTTTAATTTTAAAGTTGAGTAATTATTCAAGTAATTATTCAAACGTTTTTATTTATTTATTTTCGATCAATATTTACTTCAAAGATTTTCTTGCAAAAAAGCTAAACCGATTTGGATGTAATTGCTATTTGTTTTTAAATTGTAATAACTTTAATATACGGGGTTATAAGTTATTGCTATTTAGTATTTATTGAAATAATAATAAAGATGATCCCGAGGAAAGGTTTTAAAACCAAGGGCTGAAGCTAGTCAAAGATATTACATTATTACATAAACATTAAAAGCATTATTTATTTCAACATAACGTCACGTATTTCTCCGAATTCACGACACAAGGTTCATTTGTTGGATCACGTTTTGATAACAAACATTATCAAGCGTTCCTTTAAATTATCTAAAAATAACTATAAAGGTACATTTTATGGTTGCTAATTTTGATTTTATTGAGAAATTCTCATCTTTACTGCACAACTCTATTTCATTATAAAAATTGTTTATAGAATACAATTAATAAAAATCTATCAGATCCTACACTCTATAGTTAAATAAGCTCTACATAAAACATTTTTTAAGAATAATTAAAAATAAGCATTTTTTATTATAACCAGGCGCTGGGAAACTTTTAAAAATAAAAGCTCTCTTTTATAATAAAAACATTCTACATAAGGTGTTTAATAATAATTGTAAGCATATGACTCTACATAAGCGAAATTAAAGATTTATTTATCGCTAAAATTATAAACAAATATATTTTAATTCTTATGTTAAAAATGCATAAATGTAGTCCACAAAGACAAACAGTTTGCAATAAACTCAAAACATCAAGATTCCCAAAATACGTTAAATCACTACAAATCGAAATAAACAAACCTTATTATTCCTTTAATCCGAATAAACACAAAAACAAATATTAACAATCCAATGTGAAGTCGAAACTTTCGCGTATATAATATACGGGGAGCGTAACAACACGACTGTTCCCCACGGTGTCTAAGGGCTGACTGAAGTAATGTACTAGCCTAGCCTATAGGGTTGGTACTTGGTAGTCTGTCAATGGTGGTTTAAGATACTTTGTAGATATTTATTTTCAAAGCTATTTATTTTGTAGCCTTTTTTACTTTTACGTAACGTATTTAAAAATAAAGATATTTAATTGCGGTCTTCTTTTACCATATAGGATTGTAGCTTATCCAATATGTAAAATGAAAAGACGGCAAATAATGTTTTATTATAGGTACTGGGAATAACACTTAAATAAAAACTAGCATCATAAAGAGAAAATCATTTTATAAAATAAGGAAAATGTAAAGCTGAAGATGCTTATTGCATCTTTTTCCGACGTTGCATCGGTCATTTTTTATGCCCTTTTTCTATTTTCAATATCGTTACAGCTAACAACATTATTCAATGCCATTCTATTTACTTAGAATTTGCATTTTACAGTTTTTATCAAAGTAATTACCTTTGTCAAGATTCACCTACGCGTGAAGAAAATAGTGTTTTCTTACAAAATAATGGACGGAATTTAAATCCTATTCTTGTACACCTACTATTGATTTCTTAAACAAAATTGTGATTTTTTATTTAATAATTATCATTAATATATATATTCAATTTATGGATATATATTAATGTAATTTAACAGAAAAGTGCACTTAATCTTGTAAGATGTTTTCCATAATCTCTATTTGTAATTTACTTTCTATTTCTGTATGTTCATTTATAAGTATGTTATTTAATAAAACTAATTTTCTCAATTCTTTCTGTATTTATGTCTAGATTTAATAGGTAATAGATATTACTGGTATTACGTGTAATACTAGACTCATGTTACACGAATTTCCAGTCGGTTAAAGCTCGTAAAAAGCTCCCCTGTAGAGACCTATAGATAAAATTTAGCGTATTGTGTAGCGCTTTAAATGTTATGTTTCGTTACGCTATTGGTACAATAATTTTGCAGTTTATATATTTAATTACAACTAGGTACACAAAAACATTGTAAAAACATCGAATAACCTTAAAATAAAAATACATTGACTGAAGAAGCGCTTCTACGACTAGATATTTTTGAATGTAATAAAAATCATTTATTATTCATCACTTTTTAAATTAATTACAAAGAATTCTCATCTGGGTATAATGTGAGTGAAACCACGAGACATAATTTGTATAATTTTACAAGCAGAAAGTACTTTTGTAAGAATTTTCCTAATGGCATGCATTTATGTTAGAGCCATCAATCAAGTGTTGCTACATACAGCTATATTTTTGTATGTAACTAGCTTTTGACCCGCGGTTTCGCCTATTTTACCTAGAACCTAATAAAGTAAAATAAAACCTTCTATACTGTGTAGTAATAAGAAATTAGTTAATTTTCCATATGAAACGATTTGTATGCACACTTCATAATATAGGTAACGATTTTTTTTCAAACCAAGGCTGCTGTTTCTTCACCTTAGAGTTCTATCAGACGAACGGCAAGTTGTGAACGGCAGAGGCTACTTCAGCCGTCGCCACATGTCGACGGAAGTCGTCGGCATGTCGACGGCAATGTGTTGACGGCTGCGACGGCGACGGCTGAAGTAGCCTCTGCCGTTCACAACTTGCCGTTCGTCTGTTAGAACACTTACTCTAAAACCAAGGTCAGGATAAACCAGGGCCAGTAAAAGGTTAGAATATATCTTCAACTAACAACAATCAGATGAAATTCTACTTTATGTAAGTCCATTTTACGATCGACACATGCTCTATATAGAGTTGTAAATTTAAAAGGTTACAGAAAAATAGAGAATAACAAGATTAGAAATTGAATGGGGTTTAAAAGATTGTTGAGGTAAAGTTCTTTTGTATTGGATATCAAATATAATATTATAATGTTCGTATAAAACTACATTTATACGTTTATATAAGTATTATTAAAATTATATGACGCGTATTCATACAAATATTTAATTTCATTAGTAGATGGTAAGTGTATGAAAACAAGTGATTTTACGTAAAAAATAATAAGTTGTAATACACTGATTCTTACCTGATCCTTTTAACTATTGTAAAAAAGTCTCAAACATAATATGTATAATGAATGACCCCTAAAAGCTTATCACGTAACAACCAACAAAATCTTATTGAAAACAACGAGCGTTTAAAATAAACAAAAAATCGTATCAAACATTAATTAATTGAATTTGAAACCATTTTAGACATAAACATATATCTATATTTTATGGATGTTATTTTCCTGCTGTAATTATTTATTTTACGAGACATGACGGGGCGAAATGAAGAAAGACATCGTATTTTATAAGCAAGGGAGATTAAGATTACGGCAATAAAACGGGGAACATTCACCATTTCTTTTCATTCCTGTAGAAAATAAACAAATCCGAATTAGGAAAAAACCTGTGCGACTTCTCGTAAATCTTGTCTTTCGTTTGCCCTTTGAAAGCTGTAGAAATGATGTGGGTATTGATGACGATACATCAATTTACTATGTATTGATCATGTATTTGTAATATCCTTAATGCCATAGACGAATGAAGGAGTAGGTAAGTAAAGAAGTAACATGTATATTTTTCTCGAAAATTATTTGAAAAATAGTCAGCAGACTTCTATCATTCCTTATATTGGTCTACTATACCTAGTAGGCTTCAAGCTTCATTCTCTAAGAAATAACGGTTATAATTCAAAAGCACTTTATGAGACTGTCACAAAAATAACTCAGTCGAAATCAGATGTAAAAATCAGTCTAGGTAATAGTCCAGTTTTTGAGTTGAAAAATTGATTCATTGCTCATAGTTTGGAGCCCGTTTTGCGTGTAAAATGTATAAGCCTAATAAAATAACAGTATTTGTTTAAAACAGAGGCAAATAAAGTTAATTTAAATTAGAATTTCAAATTGGTACGTTCATAATATTGTCTAGATTTTCAATTACTTATTTTTCTTTCAAAACTTAAAATATGTTCAAACCACCTATATAATATAACAACTCTAGTACTTTTTAAGTTGTGCATCTATGAACTTGTTAAATTATGACTAGATTTCCACCCGCGGCTTCGCCCGCGTTTTCATAGGAAAACCCGCATAGTTCCCGTTCTCGTGGGATTTCCGGGATAAAACCTATCCTATGTGTTAATCCAAGTTACCCTCTATATGTGTGCCAAATTTCATTGTAATCGGTTCAGTAGTATTTGCGTGAAAGAGTAACAAACACACACATTCTCACAAACTTTCGCATTTATAATACTACTAGCGGTCCGCCCCGGCTTCGCCCGTGGTACCTACATGTTTTCGTTTTTTTTCATAAGAACCATCCTCGTACTTCAAGGAATAGATTCCGCAGCGCACGCGATGACAGAATTTTTATTAAGGAATTTTTTACACCATTATTGCATTTTTGGTAAGGATCTCTAATTTTTTTGAAAATGCAATAGGTATAGCCTATTTTGCTCAGTGGATATGCAGCTTTCAAATGGTGAAAGAATTTTTGAAATCGGTCCAGTAGTTTATGCGTGAAAACCATACATACATACATAATTACAAACCTTTCCTCTTTATAATATTAGTATAGATAGTAGGATATTAAAATAAATATGTCACAACATACAAAACGTTACAAACTCCATCAACTTAACCAAATTTTAAATTAAACCATCCCATATAGATATTCAATTACGATCCCATTGAAACAAACGCTGAAATTCTGATACAAACAGAGCGCCGAGACAAACAACCCTTTATTTGTCAGGATTGGAATTAATTAGCACGGAGATTCAAATGTGTCTTGAACAAACTAAACATTACTCGATTAATGTATTTATATGCATAAACTAGAGTTTGTCAGAGAATAAAATAAGCCTTGACATACTAAAATAAATGTTTCATTTTCTTTTTAGCTTTTAGTTAGGATTATTAATAAAAAAAATAATAATAAAACTATATTTATAAGTAAATATAGTTTGAAAAACTAAAAAACACTCTTTCAAGATAGATACCTACTTACAACTAAAAAGGAGAAAATAGGTAATAATAATAAAAAAGCGTGTTTTTTAGGTTTTCAAACTATATTTATTATTTAAAACTAAAAGGTTTGAAATACTTACATAATGAATGTTTTTGTCTATAGCTTTATCTACGAGCTAGAGCACAGCTAGTCTAATAATTTTCACAGTCCATAATTTTATTACCATTCACTACTGCGTTCAAAACTTGGCGAATTAGAGTATTCCCGTTTGAGTTTTCAAATAAATAAATTGCACGAATAGAAATATACCTTGCTCTAAGAAAAGTTATAGGTATTTAAAGTTTTAACAGGCGTCCTTCAAATGTAACCTGAACTCGAGTCACCTGCTGAACTTCAGTTATATGAAAATATGCTCTAAGAATTTGTAACATATTTTTATACGAATGAAGGTATATACAATTTTATTTTGTAACACCTAGTGTATAGCTGAGTTGCTGTTTGCTCTGGATTTTAGTGTTTATAAATTATAGCTGTGCCCTGCGGTTTCACCCGCAGTGCTCCACTCCTGTTGGTCTTAGCGTGATGATATTAGCCTATAGCCTTCCTCGATAAATGGGCTATCTAACACCGAAATAATTTTTCAAATCGGACAGGTAGTTCCTAAGATTAGCGCGTTCAAACACACAAACAAACTCTTCAGCTTAATAATATTAGTATAGATTCATAACCAATCACTATTTGCGTATAAAAATATAAATTTCTTAGTTCTTGTTATTCAATATACAACTTGTCTAGACGTAATGTTATTCGTGTCACAGGCTAGACTAATTATTTAAGTATATACTTATTGAGGTTAAAGGGTGCTATCATAATATAAAAGATGACCTTACGCAAGGTGTTAAGAATTACCTATTCATATGTATTTCTTTGTATTATATTTCATACTTATGTCTTTTAATTCTATGGTTTTATTTCTTTTGCACATAATACATATTATGTAGTTTATATGTTGTTTATTTTATGGTAAATAGTAAATACCAACTTCTTACAAATTAAACTGTCTCTCGAATTCAATGGTTCTATAATTTTGTTGTACAAGTTACATAGTTGGTATTTATTTTATTTTTAATGTAAAATTTTAGTGTGAGTGCGCTAGTGCTTTTTTCGCATACCTGATATATTAAAACAACATAGGTACTTTTAAACATTTTTCCTTGCAAATAATGAAATGTCTTAAATAAATGAGTAGGTAATTGGTGAATATTAACAAAGGAATATTAAACATCCGTTTCTTGAAGTAGGTTTCAAAATAACAGCGATTTTTAATTCGTTTCACTTTTTTTATATTATAAAATATCGTAGAAGGCTAGTACAGGGTTAAAAAGCACCTACTATCAGTCAACCAAATAGTTGTTGTATGCACCACTCTATTTTAAATCCCAGAACGGGACATATAGTTTATGACATATTTTTGAGTTTATATTGGCCTATTAGTTTTGCTAAATTCTATCCTTATTTGCTAAGGTATTTCAAAATAAACATAAAGATACTCATAACATATTTATCTCTTACCTACTTATTTCAATCTACAAATCCAGTAGGTACATATTTTAGCCAGTTCACTAAATAATCTATACTAATATTATAAAGCTGAAGAATATGTTTGTTTGAACGCGATAATCTCGGGAACTACTGGTCCGATTTGAAAAATTCTTTCGGTGTTAGATAGCTCATTTATCGAGGAAGGCTACCTATACCTATAGGGTGTATATCATCACGCTACGACCAACAAGAGTGGAGCCACGGGGGTGAAACCGCGCGGAGCAGCTAGTTATAACATAAAACTAAAATTGAAATAAATACAATCATAAAACAACCATTTAAATAAGAGCAAAGCCCTGTACAAATTTGTCACAAACGGTCACCTGTAGTACAAAAAAATTCAGCCATAAATCTTCCAAGAGTTTGCCCTTTACTTGACCCAATAGAAACCTTTAACAATGAAGATATTAAGACGTGGGCCATAGACGTGTCGATACATTGTCGAATGACCTTGGCTAGTTTATAGATATTATATAATAATAATTTATTTATGTAGAGCCCTGAAAAGTCGTTTTAGGTATAAATTTGCTTCAATACGCGTAGTAACTATGTACGTACCTATCTACATGTATATTGTATATTATGCTATGTACGATTTCAACTTGTTTGAATTTATAATAATAAAAAGTAGCCAATATTATTTGATGAGATCTTTAGTCTATTATGTATTAAACTCAAACATTTATTTATTCAAAGTTCGATTAGAAGTGCCTGTGAATCGTCAAAATATTGAAAAATATTAATTTATGTCGCACAATTATAATTTACTAGCGGTCCGCCCCGGCTTCGCCCGTGGTACCTACATATTTCGCAATAAAAGGTAGCCTATGTTCTTCCTCAAGGTCTAAAGATTATCTCTGCCAAATTTCATCAAAATCGGTCCAGTAGTCTATGCGTGAAAAGCATACATACATACATACATACATACAAACCTTTCCTCTTTATAATATTAGTATAGATTTATAGAAATTCAAAGCATTGAAATCTTATATATAAAATTCTCGTTTAAATGTTACAAAAAATCTGCAGTCGGACTAAAGACAGAATTTCATTTAATTTTTGCCTTATTTTTGCTCATTATAATAAAGAATATTATCCTACGTAAGATCTCAGGGATATTGGTTAAAGGAGCAACGTTGTCAAAAGGCCCCATTCAATTGATTACATAGGAGCCTTAGTAAACAGGACCTACTAATTTGGACCATTTGTTATTATTTAGTTAATGGGTGATTTGAATGAGAAATTAGAGGGTTGTAAGTTTGTATGACTGTATATATATATATACATACATCTATAGGTACTATAATATTATAAAGCTGAAGAGTTTGTTTGTTTGTTTGAACGCGCTAATCTCGGGAACTACTGGTCCGATTTGAAAAATTCTTTCGGTATTAAATAGCTCATTTATCGAGGAAGGCTATAGGCTATATATCATCACGCTACGACCAACAGGAGAGGAGCCACAGGGGTGAAACCGCGCGGAGCAGCTAGTTTATATTATGTTGTTATGTTTGTTTGCACGACATCAGTCGTTCATTGATGTATTTTACTTATTTATTAATTCTTATAGGTACCTAGTATCATAGTACTCATTGTATATAGATTATAACATCAATGGCTGATGATAAATAATATTAATATGGCGTAATATTATCCTTAATAAAAATAAGCTAACGATTGT
Source organism: Colias eurytheme (assembly GCA_907164685.1). Lineage (NCBI taxonomy): Eukaryota > Metazoa > Arthropoda > Insecta > Lepidoptera > Pieridae > Colias > Colias eurytheme. Next base: position 11,577 of record CAJQZN010041389.1, read on the forward strand.
AATAAATTTCTTATAGACTCTCTATAAAACAGAGCGTACGTAGTAAACAAATCCGTGACAATTTTATATGAAGATTTGTAACTTGTATTAGAATGATACAAATACATAGGTCAGAGAATAATCAAGAAATCATCAAGTCAAATACCATTCGCAAACTGCACCTAACTGTTAGATAACTAGCTGATAATAATATTACACACGGGCTCTGAATCCGTAAGTTTACAAGATGTAGAAATCTGCAATGCAAATGGCGGAAACAAGACAATTAATTTTGGATGCGGCGTTCATCTAAGTGGATTTGTTTGAGTAAATGTTTGTATTTTTGGATTTAAAAGATGGTGATTTTGTTTTGGAATTATAGATAATGGTATTTTACGTGAAAAGGAATGTGGATGTTTAAATACAGTTTTATTACCGTGTTCGTTTATTATAGTTACTAGTTAGGTAATAAGTATATACCTACTAATTATTACCTATAGGTACCTACTTAGTTTTCAGCTCGCGGCTTCGCCCGCATTGCCGAAAACTAGGTAGGTATCTACCTACTAAAACGTTGCTCAAGAATCCTGCTACCGATTGATGAAAACAGAATTAAAATTGCTGTAGTAATTTTTGAGCTTATCGCGATCTTCAACAGACGCGGCGGATATTCTTTAATAATAATACGTAATTATACACGTGTACTTTAAAGAGTACCTACAAAAAATGAATTTTAGGTATTTTTATACCTATAGACTAGTTATTTAGGGTCGAGGGCAATTATGTTATTGGTCTACTTAGGAATTAGAATTCCCCCAAATCCGAGCATGATTTGATTGGATCATTCATTCGCGGTTCAATATCGATAATAACTATTATTGAATCTGTGGTTTTCGTGTGAATGCGATTTAGTACTTTTGTGGTACCTAGGACCTATTGGAATTGAGTTTAAAACCTGGTTTGATTTCATTATTTATTAGGTACTGTTTTATCTACTGTTTTATGTCAGCTGTGTGTATTATACACCTACATTGTAACAAAAATTTTTTGTAGGACTATTTAAATATTTTAACATCAAACTAGCTTTCCGCCCGCGGCTTCGCCCGCTTTGTCTAAAACATAACAAATGATATACCTACTAAAACGTTCCTCTTGAATCACTCTATCTATAAAAAACCTCATTGAAATCCGTTGCGTAGTTTTAAAGATTTAAGCATACAAAGGGACATAGGGACAGACTTTGTTTTAGGACTATGTAGTGATCATCAATAATAAAACAATTGTAACACATTTAACAGCTTTTTGTTCTACATTTTTTTTGTATAATGCGTTTGGCTTCTGAAATCATTCAATTCAAATTAGTTTGTTAAATATGTGGAGTAAATTCTAACCTCATCTTACGCAGGATTCATTTATTGATATTAATATCCAATTAAAACGAACCATATTATAATAATATACACTCAAATAAATAAAATACCCTATCTATAAATACTCCACAATATAATAAATGATCTAAATAACACACATACTATTAATAACTAAATTCTACATCTATAATATGAAATATCTACATTCTACACACATTAAACTGACCAAGGAATCCAATAATGCAAATTCATTCGTCAAATGTATGTGAGTTTGATTCTACGCCCACGCTACACACGCACACGTTATATTATTTCATGGAATTTCGGTTTTCATTTATATTTTAACCAACTTCGAAATTGAAGTAACGTAGCGATTTTTATTATAGAGATTAAGCCAGACAAACAGTGAATAGAGAGATTTGAAGTTTAGATATTATCAGAACAAAAATAATATCATACGTACCTATAGGTACCTAAACAAAACATTGAAATAAACAGTATTTCACACACATTCCTCCTACAATATAAAAAAGGATATAAAAACTGATGCAAATTTTATGTGCCTACTAGCTGTGCCCTGCGGTTTTACCCGTATTTCTTCGCTCCTATTGGTCTTAGAGTGAATATATAATATTATGGCCTTCTTCGATAATAGAGGTCTATGTAACACTGAAAGAATTTTTCAAATCGGATTCATAGTTCTTTTCATTCATTTTTTTATTCAAATTCTTAGAAAATCGGTACAATATTAACTTTATCTCTTCAAACAATTTATTATTAGAAAAAAAATCAGTTGGAATTAATAAAACAAATTCGAGCCTATTGAATAAAGATGGTTTGAGACAAAAATACTAAGTTATACGGGCTGTATTTTATTACAAAGGAATACAAATATTAGCCGAACCATTAGAGAAGAAAATTATTTTGTACATTCTAAGAAATCACTGTTAAAGGATCTATTGCTAATTTATACAAGTACATTACAATGCTAGGAATTTTGTCATCATTCTTTTAAATACAAAGAACTAGAAAAAGATGGAATGAGCGACGTTTCAGTTTTAATTAATGAAAAAGAATAAAATAAACACAGATTTAATGTTGTTTATCTTAAAAATTATGAACTATTATAAAATGACGCAGAAGAATTCGCGAGCAACAGCTAGTTAAAACAAGAAAAATCTATAACGGAAACGGCTTGAACAATTTCTGAAAATTTTCATATTTCTGAGAATAGGTCGTAAAGCAAATTTTCATATTGCTAAATGATAAGGGTGTCGTAATAACGTTTGTGAAATCAATTAGTACCTATACATTTAGTTTAACCTATAATCCTATCCTATACTAATATTATAAATGTGAAAGTTTGTGAGGATGGATGTGTATGTTTGTTAGTCTTTCACGCAAATACTACTAAACCGATTACAGTGAAATTAAGCACACATATACAGGGTAATTTGGATTAACACATAGAATAGGTTTTATCCCGGACATCCCACGGAGACGGGAACTATGCGGGTTTTTCTTTGAAAACGCGGGCGAAGCCGCGGGCGGAAGAATAGTCATTTATAAGTATCTAGTACTACAATAATTATATACATCTATAATTTATAGACTATCTATAGACCAGGTATTTCATTACAAAATGGTTTAAACCTCATCCCATTTCAATACAAACTGGCCCATTTTAGTACACTATATTAATAGGGGGTTAATCGATATTAGTCGCTTATGTTCAAATTGGCTTCACTTTAAGAGCATTTATGTGTTCATTTAACACCTTAGTGGACTAACGAGAGATTATATTAGATTATCAGAGTTTCTATAGTAATAAAAGTTAAAGTAGGTAAACTGTAGGGCTACTAATCCCTACTATCCCTACTAATATCATCTATAAATGCGAAAGTAACTCTGTCTGTCTGTCTGTCTGTTACGCTTTCCCGATAAAACCTCTCAACCGATTTTGATGAAAATTGGCACAGACAATCTTTAGACCCTGAGAAAGAACATAGGCTACCTTTTATCAAAACACCACGCGGGCGAAGCCGCGGGCGGAAGCTAGTTAAGTATATATTATAATAGCTTTTAACAATCAAATTATGTACTAAAACCTTCCATTCTAACCACTCTATTTAATAGAAAAAGAAAAATAAAAATTGTTTCAGTAGACAGTAAGGGTAATTGAAATATTTATTTATTTATTTATGAATTACAAAGAAATACCTAGGTAGGTTTCTAAAACGTTTCTACTGTTGTGTGTAGGAGTTGAATTCTAGGAAAATCAAATGGAAAATAAACAGAAGAATAAAAATACACTTGAACAATCGTAATAAAAATAAATGAATACCTATATTATTAAGTAGACATTAGGAGACGAAGAGTTTTCCAATTACCTATTTATGAAGTAAAAGATACATAAAAATCTATTAATAAATTTTATAACAAATACATACCTACTAGCTTTCCGCCCGTAACTTCGCCCGCGTTTTCAAAGAAAAATCCGCATAGTCCCTGTTCCCGTGGGATTTCCTATCCTATGGGCTATGTGTTAATCCAATTTAGGATAAATTATATGTGTGCTTAATTTAATTGTAATCGGTTCAGTAGTATTTGCGTGAAATAGTAACAAACACACACACACATCCTCCCAAACTTTCGCATTTATAATATGAGCCGGATTAGTAGGATAGGATAGGATTAGTTACTTGTATTAGAATGATACTAATGCATAGGTCAGAGAATAATCAAGAAATAAGCAAATAAAATTCGCAAACTGCACTTAAGTCCTAACTGTACATACATCCATACTCACAAACTTTCGCATTATATATTATACTAGCTTTCCGCCTGCGGCTTCGCCCGCGTTTTCAAAGAAAAACCCGCATAGTTCCCGTTCCCGTGGGATTTCCGGGATAAAACCTAGCCTATGTTACTCGTGGATAATGTAGCTTTCGAATGGTGAAAGAATTTTTAAAATCGGTCCAGTAGTTTATGAGCCTATTCATTACAATCAAACAAACAAACAAACAAACAAACAAACAAAGTTTTCCTCTTTATAATATTAGTGTAGATTAGTAGGATAGGATAGGACTATAACAGCTAACTTAATATAAACGAAAAGCGTAGAAAAACCTCAGAATTAATCAAACATAGGTTAAATGGATAGGAGTAATGAAATGGGCTGGTTGGGAAAAAACCCTTAGCTAATATGTCTTTTACATTCTATGTCCTCTCTTTACGATGCGTTTATTTTGTGTTAGGTACTGTGGGGTTTTCTTTATAAGGCTTGTACTTACTCATTTGTACACGAATATTCTATGGGTGTATAGAAGGTTGTATGGATGAGGAAATGAATGCAAATATCTTTTTTTTTGGGTAAGTAGAAAGAAAATACATGACAATGTCGCCCTTAGATTATGTCGCCTAAATGCTCCCTATTTCTAATTAAATTTGTTTTGCGTTTTTTGACTGATTAAATTTTATACAAATTATTTAGAGACTATATTATTATAATAAAGGTACTAGGTTTATCGATCTTGTAATATGTTAAAAATAAGAATTATTACTTTTTGTCATTTATATAGGTTACTTACCTGGCTACCTAAAGCAATTTGAGTAATGTAAAGAGATTATAGATTATAGATCCATCAGTCAACTTAGCTACTTTTTACAAAGATTCTAATCCAACTTTGCGTTTCACATTTTTAATAATTTAATAGATACTTTAGCTTTTTAGTTAATATTAAAAATCTTTTCATCAGTGAACATGCACATGATTAATATACGACTTTAAAATATTTAATGATGCCGTTATGTGGTTACTACGGACGTGGAGTGAAACTTTTTAATTAGAAAAGTTGTACACAAACAGTTTTATCTGATGTTTTCACAAATTGGAGTTTTATATCATACCGTGTGCGTGAACAAACTGACAAACAAGCTTAGTGCATACTATACACAAACATTTTATCAATCAGTAGATGAAGTTTGGTATATTAGAGATTATAATATCTATACTATATCAAAGGGAAAATCATGAATAAAAATATTGAATAGATTTTAAAATGTTTTCTTCTTGTTGCACACAGGGACACAGGTAGGTAAGCACTTAACTCTCTGAAGCGACTAGCCTGTAGTAAGATCATGTTTTGATTAATTTGGAAATCATTTCAATGATATAAAACTAAATACCAAACAATTACTTTACCTCATCAAGCTAATATCCTGAAATCTCCTATATCTCATGTGCCTTCATGTTTGATCGTTCCTGAGATACACACAAACATATTTATCGAGCCTTTGACGATGCAACGTTTGGTTTATGACTATGAGATTGAGATGTATCGCTTGAGATGGCTACATGATCGTTTTAAGATTAATGGGTGTGGTGTGTAACAGTGTAAGTAGTTATTGATACAGTGAACCGTTGTTTGTCATTTTTTTATTAATTTCGATGTAAATAGTATAAAGAAAAGGAGTCTGAGTACCTACTTAATAAAAATAATAATGGTCAGAGTAATAAAAAAAATAATTATTTATCTACTAGGTAGGTAGGTATTCTATACATATATAATAATAATATTATCATCACGCTAAACCAACAGGAGCGGACCACTGCTCGTAAAACCGCGGAGCACAGCTAGTTTGAAAATAACCGTACACATACACACAAACGCACACATACACTCATAAAACAAGTGTTACAAGTGTTTATGGTCCGTGGTTACCACTTAACATCTGCAGGTGGCCTACCTGCCCCTTTGCTTGCTCTGATATAAAAAAAACCTTCGATAAATAATTTACCTATTTTATTTGCCTAATTTCTCTGTAAAAATTTTCCACGTCGCTGGGTTATAGGAAATTTCCATGGAAAAGGAAAAATTCGATAAAAATATATTTTTAGGTGACTAAACATTCGCGCTGATTTTTATTTTATTGATCAAAATCGTACGTGTAGATTATTATTTATTCACAGTGTTTATCAATTTAATATTTCGTTTTATAGCATTCGAAACGCTTTATAAATGAATTTTTTTAAGAAAAGAAATAGAATCGAAAGATTAGAAGAAATTCGATTTCTCATGCGGGATCAGCGGTGGTCGAGAGGCTAGGCGTTGACCCGGTATGGCAAAAAGACGTGGGTTCGAATCCCGCTTCATGATCATTTTTTTTCTATTCTTTAAAAATTTATCAGCATTTATCAACTTTGATCTCTTTATTTGATAATGCCTTGACAGTTCGGTCAAATAGGCCAGTGATAAACAACTTTTAACATAAAAGATGCAACACTTAATGCTAAAGTTTGAGCTCGCTTTAAATATTATAATTCAGGTACACCAAAAGCGTGGCTTTACTCCTCAGCGGAGTTTCTTTGACCTATATCTTATACTTGAATTTACATTAGCTTCTGTCCAGGACTGAGTTGCAAATTTTCTTCCTTGAATATTTAATTTATTAAATTCTGTTGCATTTGGTTACAAATAACCCTTTTTAAGCCTTTACCTTTATTTTATAATAGCTTTAGTTACTTTTTAAACAATTGATTGTGCTGCGAAAAATAACATAAAACTTGCTACCTGTTGTTAATAAAATTAATAAGGGATTTAAACGCAATCTTTGTTTTCCATTTCCGACAATTTTGGACGTAGTTTGAAGCTTTTTATAAAATTTAAAGTGAATATTGTAGTAAAGCTATATACCTAGGTAAGTACACATTATTATAATGGGTAAAATTAGCGACATTATGAAGTTGCGCTCTTACACAAAAAACTCGAGAAACCTATAACAATATTAATAAAGTTTAAGCATAGTTAAATGTGTTTTTAAACTGGTCCTATAATAGCGTTGACTGAATAAGTTCCAAGTATATTTCCTAATCATCCCATTCAAGGAACGCAGGGTAAATAAGGAAGCAAGTTAATTCATTTTAAAGACCCCCCGCGGGGCAATAGCGTGCAGATTGTAGTTAAAAATGAATTACAATTTAACCTTTTATAGAGAACATTTAAGTTACATAATTAGGTCTCTCTGGAGTGTTGGAAATAACTAAAACGTTATCGTTATTGGAATAGTGATCGTTTATGCCCAGTTTATTAGTTACCTGTTTGTTTTAGGTTCGATTTTCTTTTTTGGAAAAGTACCAATGTATTGATAGATTAAGATTCTTAAATAATTGGATACCTACTTAAATAAATGTGAATATTGCGCTTTTATATCTGAGGTGTTATTATTATTAACATAATGTATACCTGAGTAGGTATATTTTCTTACATTTATTTGAATTGTCCGGTTAAATTACAAGCTCAATTAAATTTTATTTTTCTTCTACTACCAGTTCGTCATATCTTTTTACATACCTAGTTATGTTTCTACTCACCAGTTTTTAATATTTATTAAGTCAACTTTTCCAGCCGAAATAACAAAATTCTAGAGTGATAGTTGTCATAGAATTTAAATATTATTTACATAGAATAAACCACAGAAACAAAAATGTAGCGAAAAATTAAAAACACCGCAATCCGTGAAATTTTAATCCAAACGGATAAAAATTGTATTATCTGACGGTTACTGGTTCGTTGCAAAACAAACTCATATATCATGTAATTAAGGTTTATATTTGCATAGCATTGTGGTGGATTCAAGGAAATGCAGTTTTTATATGAATCTGACAGAGACAAGCGGCTTTGTTAGAAAAATATCCGTGATAAGGACATTTGAGATTTGATACGTGAAAGCTTATTTACATTTCCTACCATTACAAAAATATTTCGCATTTATTATAATATTTATGTATAAAAATAAGTTTCCGCCCGCGGCTTCACCTGCGTTTTTAAAGAAAAACCCGCATAGTTTCCGTGACTGTAGGATTTCCAGGATAGCCTATGTTTTCGGTTTTCAGCTACCTATACCTATACCAAATTTCATTGTAATCTGTAAGTATTTTTAAAAAGATTTATTTATTTCATTTCTGATACTTCGCTTAACAATTGATTCCGATTTTGAAGAAAATTTTTTAACGGAGAGTTTTATTATCCTTCTGTTAAATACAATATTATACTTTTACCTAAAACAAACTATGGTGTTGATAAAATTGAAATCGCCATCTTGTAATAAATATTATAATGCAAAAAACAGACTGTATACAGCAACACTTTTACAAAGTTTTAAACAGAAGGTGTTAAATTCCAAAGTTTCCGCTTTATTAAATATTTTCCGCATTATTGCCGTGTTCTCTCTTTCTAGGCGGGTTTTTAAGTTTAAAATGGACAGACTTATATTTATTTATAAATAAACGTAATTCTAAACCAATTATTCATATTGTAATTTGTAATATGGACTGACCGGTTGGCTTGGTTGGTAGTGGCCCTGCCTCCCAAGCCAGAGGTCGTGGGTTCGATTCCCACCCGGGGCAAATATTTGTGTGATGAACATAGATGTTTGCTCTGTGTCTGAGTGTTAAATATCTATAATCTCTAATATGTATGTTTATCAGCCATCTGGTTTTCATAACACAAGTGAAAGCTTGGGATCTGCAGATTGTGCAGCCGTGTGTGAAATTTGTCCTGAAATAGGTATTATTTATTATTAAATGGATTAAATCATACCTTTAATTTTTAAAGTTTTAATCGATGCATTTTTATAAATAGGTACTACATAAATATGTCTATTCATACACATTTTTGCTATGTTAAGATACAAAGAATACAAACTGAAGGAATCTGATGCGAAAAATAACACAATTCATTATATAAAATATTTGATATCAAGGCATTTCATTAACAATCCTTTATGAAACGTTCATGTATATTAAGGAGACATTCCTTCATAAGAGATTAACGAATTAAAAATAAACAGAATACCACGATAAAAATACATGGAATAAATATGTGAGGTTAAATTTCTTTATAATTCGACTTATCTTCGCCGTTGATAACATTCCGTAAAAAAGGGAACAAGATGAGTTATGTATTAACTTTGTTTACGAAAACATATTATATTTTGCGCGTTTTTTCCGTATTTTGGTTAACAGGAACTTTATGAGAATGATAGGGGAAAGTTTGATATGAAATATTTCTAGCGTTAGTTATTTTTTTTATTCTGTGATCGTGTTTTTTATAAATATTATCGTTTCATATGAGGAAAGGCTCTCTATATCAGATATCAGTTATCACTAAACAAATAGGTAGGTACATGTTCTATTAATTTAATATCTAACACGTGCGTGTACCTAACCCTACGACTTGAATTGGAATAACACCGTAACAAAAAACGTTACTTTAAAAATGTCAGAATCATCCAAATCGGTTCATCCAGTTGAAATCTCTGAACAAACCGAAAAAAATACCTACAGTCAAATTGAGAACCCCCTTTTTTAAAGTCGGTTAATGACTTCGTGACAATCGAAATGAAAAAAAAGCCATATAAGCCTTTGTATCTATTTGTAAAAATATAATTTCGACGTTATTCTTGTTTCATTAATATCGCCTGTGACGTCATCGCGGAATGTTCTCGAAGGGTAAAATTGTGGAATTTTTCGCTCGTTTAAATTTTTTTCCCATTTCACGTTCGATAATGATAAAAATAATTGTTTTAAGTCTTTGATCGCGACACTGTTGATGTTTACTCGATTTTTATCGTAATAATATGAGAAAGTTTTAAAATAAGTGCCTTTTGATGTTTTAAATACCTAACATATACCTAATAATCTGGTAGAAATCACTTGTAAGTGATAAGACCGCCTTTTGTACATTGTTCCTATGCGCTGTTTTCTTCTCTGTTATTTTATTTGGTGTGCAATAAAGTTTTTATTATTATTATAATAATAAATAATGTATGAATTTATAAATATTATTTACCTATGTATGTAAATTTAAATGCTCTACAAAATTTTCCTACTTCATATTATGTAGATATGTTACAGCTGTTGTTAATTAAAGAAAAATAATTGTTAAGACGGATGGTTGAAAGTTTTTCTTACTCTCTCAAGCTAATCGACTATACCTATACCTACCTACAAGGTTGAAACCAGTACAATCAACTCGAAATTTTGATGTACCTAGGTACAGATTTTAACTTAAATATGATTAACTTCGTATCTTATTAGCATAGATAACAAAATATATAATTATTAGTCTCAAAACTTACACGAAGTCGCGGTCACAACTAAAATAACTACAAAAGTTAAAAATAACTTTTGTGCCATTTTTACAAATACTTAAGTAAATAAAAAATAATACAACACTAAAGCCAAAGAAATAAGTACAAATAATAACATGAAGATATTTGTTAGAAGCACGTTCATTTAGTTGGAATCAAATATTTGCGCTGGACTCGGAAGCGGTCGTGATTGAAACTCGCTCATTAGCAAAAATGGGAAATAATATTGTTTTAGGTATAATGAAATGAAATGAAATGATTTATTTTGCAAGAAATGTGGTAGATTTACAGATGTTGCATAATTCATTGTTCAGCACAAATCGCCAATTGATTGGCATGCAAAAATTAACAAGAGAATGTCAATTATACATAAATATCATTTTTATAATAATTATATATGTCAACTATTATGTACCCTTTTTCACTTACAATTATATAATATATATATGTCAATTATTACCTACGCTTTTTACTATTAAATGTCCATTTCTACAAATACAATTTAATTTATATAAATAAGTACCTAATTACAATACCTATTGGGTCATTGTCAAATTTTGCGCAGGTAAACTTGTCCCTCAAAAGTTTTTTACTTTTATACCATTAAATAGTTAACTGTCACTCAAAACTTACAGCAAATACAAACTTAATCGCATTACTAATAATAAATTAATAAAATAAAGGCCTATTTTTTATTTTTTATTTTATTTTTTAAAGTAACATTGTGGTTTTTTCTGGTAACAGAAGGGTTTTCCATACAAATTTGACCTGTCCCAAGTAGCACTTCGTTACAGAAAATATAAAATAACTTCAATTTCCAATATACCAACCCACATCAATTAAAATATTACTATAAACAGAGTATTGTAAATATTTCTAAGAGTAGATTTTAAAACCGATCAGTGCTAAAATTTATTTTATAAAAAAATTTTTAACTTTGTCCCACGTAGTGTTTAGAATCATGTGCTCTACTATGTTACTAAATAAATAATTACTCAAAATAGAGGTGGCGCTGTTTTTGACTTTCTATTAGCTTGAGCAAGGTTTCTGCAGCCATTGTGGTCGTTCGTTAGGTCGGGGGGAGGGGTACATTGAATTTCAGTCGACCGCATGGCGTTGAACGTGCCGCGTGTTTTTATTCCGCATCAACATTGTTACCTCCCTATTGACGTAAGTAAAACCGTTTTTTCTATTATTTTACGTTCAATTTGTTGTTTAAGGGGTAATTATGCTCAATTTGAAATAAAAAAATAACTAAATGCATTATTCTATGATTTATGTCTTTTAGAATGTAAAATTTACAACTCTGTTATCATCATTCTATTACTAAGCTTATGGTAACAGAGTTGAGTAAGCATGTATTCTTTAACTTTTGTTTGAAATTTTATATTTGTAATATTTTTTTTTCTTAATAATCGGTTTCCTAAAGTAATTTTGAGTTGTTATATGTAAATAAATCATATATAATTAAATGTAACCTTGAAGATATTGTTACAGGATATTCTGCCGTTATTAACGCCCTTAAAATGCTTCTCACGCTAGCTGAGCAGCAAGCAAGTTAAGAGAAACATATCGCAGTTATTTACAGATTATATAAAATTTAAGTAACAATTACAAACAGTAAACAAGAGATAGAAAAACGTATTAAAAACAATGCAACAGAGAAAAACGAAAAAAGTCTAAAAATAAGGACGGCAATGCAGTAAAACCAGTAAATGCTATTAAAAAACGCCATGAAAAAGTTAAGAATCGGAAGGAAAAGTATGCTATTGATAAAATATTTGACAAGAAGGCCGTTAAATTCTCTAGGCAGGAAATACAAATTATACAAGAGTGTCTTGCTGTGGATCAAAGTTTCATATGAAAAAAATCAGCCCACATGTAAGAAAAATGTTTTAAAAACCAAAATAAATATTTTCGAACGTGACAACATATCAAGAGTATGCAATTTATTCACTTATAGTACAAAAAGAACAACTAAGTTACTGTGTTACAACTCTGTTACTTTCGTGTCCCGAAGATTAAAGAACATATAATTACGAAATTTAGGAAAAGCTATTCAATATAATACTGCTATATTACAATAGGTTAATTTGCCAGTTAATGAAGCGGTTATATGTTGTAATTAGCTGTTAATTTATAGATATTTCATGGATTTGTGTAGAATTTAAGGTTTGTTATTATTCATAAAGTAACAGAGTTGACTAAAACTTTAAATGAATTACTGTAAAACTTAAAAAAAGCTTGTACTTCTAATGGTGATTATAAGATATAAGACTGTAATTAATATAAAAGCCAAAGTATGTGCAACTGGCTTATTTAATTTTATGATAAAAGGTAAAGTATAATGATAACAGAGTTGTATTTTTTTACCACCCTGACGCACTAAATCTGAAATAAATCTTAAATTATTAGCTAAACATCGCGGCCAACTTAAATTAACCCTACTTCAGTTGTTTTAACAGGCACAGGCATAAAGAAAAGTTCAATTTTAAAATATTTTCTTTTTCACATTTTTGAAATCTGCAGTTACGTTTACCTGCGCAAAATTTGACAATGACCCTATTATAATATATTATGTCATATTTCGATTTTTTGAAAAAATTATTTTAAGTCATAATAACATTTTTCAATTAGCCAGGCTTTTAAACGCTTTTTAAAAATATTAAATGGCAATTCCCTCAAAGATTTGGGAATTTCATTGAATATATTTATACACATAACAGATGCATTTTTATGGTATAAGGCCGTACGGCATTTAGGCATCAGCAGCCTTGTAGGGTCTCTACTCTCTATTGCCAAGTTGATATCCCTCTTTTGCAGATCTAAACAAATCCTTATGTTTCTTAGCAAAAATACAAGATTCCAGGATTTGCATTTTTTGAAGAGTGGTCGGCAATCGGCATAAGTAATGTTATTGTTAGAAGTAAATATTTTATACGCAATATAAATGAATATGGGTAAGTAATTTCGTTATTTAATAAGGAACTTAAAATAAATTTGAAGCAAAGTACCTACAAAATGATAGACTGTCCGCATAACTTAGGTACCTAGGTATATATACTGCCTACTTATTAGGCGAAAAAATTCTGAAATAATTTATACTGAAAAAAAATTAAATAGAAAAAAATAGATATAGTAGACTTTTTAACAGAAATATAATAAAAGGACTAGGTAGGTACTTACGTTAGTACCTAATCAATAATCTGAAAACATCTTACATGTAGGCACATATTACCTACATAGGATAAAGGACAGAATATTTTCGGAAATCAAGGATGCAACTAAAATTAATAATTATATATTTTCCATCCTGCAGCGAATGAACAAATGTCAAATTGTAAAGGACTTCTTCATATTTTCGCAAGCTTATAAATGTACCTAAATTATCTGTTGAAATGAACAGGATGCCTAATTACGGACCCCCGCCAAAACGTGCTTCAATTTGAGACGAAATTATTTTCTAATTTCCGGGATAATTTTTTTTTCAATATTTGAAATGTTTTTACCTACCTACGAGTATTTATGAATTCCTAAGAATCACCACCTGATATCTTTCTTACCAGTGTTTTTATTTTTTACCTACTTATGTATCTCAAAGTTATTATTTTTTAATAACATGAAATGCAAAAAAGCTTATTAAGTCTCTTTAATAAAAAGTGCGTGTGTGCCGAGCACATGTGTCAGAACTCAGAAGTGAAACTTCTTTGTCGAGATTCAAAGATACCATAATCGTCGCCTTACTCCATGACGTGACGGTAGAGCCACGACGCGACATTTAAATTTTACTCTCACCGCGCAAAAATAATTTCACTTTACCAGTACAAAACAAAAAGATTTCTATAAACCAGGAGCTACATTAGCAACAAAACCTTCAAAATACCGTTTAGTGTAAGCTCGCATTAAAATTAACAAGCTGGCTTTAACACAATCGGGGAAAAATGCAAGACGTTTCAATTCAGCAAAACTTTCTTATTACCTACGGCTCAGAATTTACTCAAATTAGAGTCAATTCATTCAAAATTGCCCTCTTTATCCGACTAAACAAGTATGCAGTTTGTATTATACGCGCTATGGGAATAAGGTCCAAATTCGCTTGACTCTGGTTGGATTAAGCTTTCATCAGTATTTCCGAGGCGAGGTTATGTGAAGTTATAAGACTATTGTTGTTTCCACGCTCCGTCCGGTTTCTCTCAACCGTGAAACTTGTCAACATATTATCCCGGATATACTTGTTATATTATACACAAAAATAAATCTGAATGTACAATAAATTATATTAAGGGTTACCTATAAGTCAAATACACATAGCTCTGACCGAGGCTAGTCTTTTTTTAAGTTTTCCTAGTAATTTTGAATAGTGTTTTATGAGTAGGTAAAAGGAATATTTTTATCCAGACAGTTATCTAAATGACTATAGTCGAGCCAATTTAATAGGCAACATTTGACGTCTATCAATTTTATCTTCCAAGAGAGGTAACCTGCTTAAAAACATCGATTAAAGTGAATTAATCGATACGGATTTGAAACATTTGTAAATCGAATTTATTAATTTATGATGATTTTTGTTCACAAGTAATCAATGCATTCGATTCTAGATGTCAGATCTCGATTTTTAGAGTAACATCTCTGGTATTTAAAAAGAAAAAAGGTGTATTGACACAAAATTGTAGCGACGTCAGTTCTTCAATTCAGAAATTGTTTATTATGTTTAGAATGGTTCATCAGTAAAATGAAATCTTAAAATTACTTGTATCGGTCATTATTATTATAAATATGTAATCGTTATTGAAAAAAGTTAAGCAAATGTGCAGATCTAACAGAAAGAAATATCATGTTATTCTATGTTGTCGTTACTAGGTTACGTTGTTGAATTTTGTTGAACTGTCAAATGTTGCCTATTAAAATGGCTCTACTATAATATTGCGATAAATCTATGCAATTTATAAGATTGTATAGGTACCTATGTTTGTTATTCTGTCATTCGTGTAGAGATTAGTAGCAGGTAAAACAATAAATTTTATAGTAGGTACATACATATGTCTTGGTTAGCACATAGGTTACATTTTTAACTAAGGGCTGATTTTTCAATCCTTGGTTAACATTTATCCGTCCAATAAAGTATTACACGAACATTTTAAAATGTCACCTGTAAACTGTCAAATACGGACAATTAGAATTTCAACCAAGGATTGAAAAATCAGCCCTAAGAATAACATTTGAAATGACATAGCATATCTAGTATCTTAGTTTTAAACAAACATTGCAATATATGTATATTTGGTAGTTTTGTACGGTCTGTCAATTTCACGTTGTGGTGTGACGTCACAGATTAGCTAGAGACGAAGTCGATGTAGGTTTAGATTTAGCTCTCAATCCGTAGTTCCTAAAACCTAGAAAATGGCGACTATTTTATGTGAAAAATAAAATTGATACATATAAAATGGTAGAGGCGCTAACTTTATTGCTTAAACACAATTACCTAGATATGAATAAACTGAAATATTACTCTCAACGCGCGTAAAGAAGTTTCACTTTAAAAAGCTGTTTTTTTATCTGTTGCATGTCTGTTTGTGTTAAATTGTTAAAAGATTTTATATTAAAATCATTTTCTTATTGTTACAGGTACATTCACATTCCGTCAGTTCTGCAAATTTATTATTATCTACAGCAGTGTGCAGAATGTATATGCACCTATCGTGATTTCGTGAAGGTAGGTACTGTATGAAATAAAAACAGGTTTGATATTAATTAATTTTAATCAATAACTGGTAATTTTACATTATTCCGAATTACTCCAATGCACCCAGTATTATATCAGCTAGAATCGCTATTGATATCCGACCGTCTCGCGACGGTCTCGCGTCTCTCAAACGACTCTGCGTTTCATTGCACGCTATCAACATACTTCAGAAATTTAACCTGCATTGTGCTACGAAAACAACGATGTCTTTGACGTGACAACGTCTTATAATTCGATAGAGCCGGCTGCACGCACGAATAAACATGACTCATGCGGCGTTACCTCGCTCTGAGGCGTTCCATGTAAGGCTTGAAGTGCAAGCGAGAGCGCGGAACGAGCGGCAAAGAAGCACAATCGGACGTTGTCACGTTCAACTATCGTCAGTAAACCGACTTTACAGACAACCAATTTTTTTGTGATATGTACAGACATATTCGAATATCCCTTTGGGTAATATACCTAGTGGAAAATACGTGTAAGAGAGCATGAATGTTGATTATTATAATGTAAAAGTGAAGTGTTTGTTGTTTGTTGATTGACTATAAGTAGCCTATAGCCTTCCTCGAGGAATGGGCTATCTAACATCAAAATAATTTTTTAATCGGACCAGTACCTAGTTCCCAAGATGAGCACGTTCAAACAAACAAACAAACTCTTCAGCTTTATAATATTAGTATAGAATAAATTAGGTTTGTCGTGTATGTAGGCGACGCACTGACATCTTCCCAGTGGCAAGCAAACATGCGTCTTTTGGTTGTAAATTGTAATAGTGGAATCAATTTGCGAGGTTGTATGGAGCTTCGTCTCTGCACTATTTATTTACTCATGTCATGTCTGATGTCATGAGGGTAGTATAGGTACAGGTTACTAATAATAATAAATACAATAATTAATATATCTTACAAAGTGTTTTATACTTCTAAAACATTGTACAACCAATTAATATCCAATTAAATGTTTTAATTCGCCATAAAAGTAAAACTGCTCGTAAAATAGAGTTACATTGAAAACTGATGGTTTAAGAGGGCAGTAAAACCATTTGAGGTAACGAGAGGGCTTTGTTTACTGCGAAATAATAGTCCACCTCAAATTACGATCATGGCAGCCAATAGCGATTGGGAATAGCCAACTACAAGATGTTTTAGTAATTTCTGGTGTTTAATTTAACGCAAGTAAATAATTATTATAGGTACACTAGCTGTGCTCCGCGGTTTTACCCTCAGTGCTCCGCTCCTGCTGGTCTAAGCGAGATATATATAGAGATATATATAGGTAGGTATAGCATAAAGCCTTCCTCGATAAATGGGCTATCTAACACTAAAATAATTTTTCAAATCGGACCAGTAGTTCCCGAGATTAGTGAAGCTAGAAACTCTTCAGCTTTATAAAATTAGTATAAATAATAAATAAATAAATAAATATTATCTATAGGACATTATTACACAAAGATTTAGGAATTCAATAATATTTTTTAACGGATATTACTTGATCTTTCTTCTTGTTCAATATTTAACATTAACTCCATAACCTAAATAATAGGTACAAGGTTGTACCTAAATGTGCTCCTATAGGAGCACATTTAGGTACCTACAACCTTCTTAGTATCGTCGTATACTTCTGAATAAACATAAATGATGCTCACTTGAGACACTAATTATATAACACAGAAATAGGCATATCTGAATAATTAAACCATAGTTTAGCAGTTTTTGCCCTAGCTTTGAGAATTCAGCACTCATTCAATATTCATTATAAAACTATTCTTCAACAACGAAAACAAAGAAATTACGCAACAGAATTTTCAATTTAACATTCTCATAGTTCCCAGGTTTATTATGAATTAATCTTTGTGCGTATTTTATAAGTTCAAAGGACGAATTACGGCGAGAATTATAATTCAACAAAACAAAGGATAAACACAAAACGAAAGTTTTTGCACGAGTTAACTATACGAAAATTTTATTAGGTCCGTGATACAAGGGCAAAGTGTATTTGCGTTAAGTTGTAAGCATTTGATGCTGTCAAGGGTTCTTTTTGGTCGTTTGTTTTTAGAGTAGGTACCGAATGTGCGAGGCTTTTCTAAAATTGCCTGCCTTTTCATGTAGGCAGAGCGGAACATGTAGAATTAAATATTTTGTTAGTAAAATAACTGATGAGTCCGTTTTAGAACGATATTTCTATGTAAGTTAAGATTCGATTTACGATGAAAATGACTTACAGAAACAAGGGCATTTATTACAGACAATTAATGTTAATTGATTTAAAATATAAATATTTGTAGATATTAAAGTTTTAATTTAGGTATGTACCAGAGTTCCATTGATACGATCGATGAAATAATACTACTAACATTTAAAAAATAATTTGGAAAATCCAAAAGTGCACGCCTCATAATTTTTTTTAATAAATATTTATTAATTATTATTTTTGTTTATTTAATAACAATTAAACCACATCGAATCAGACCACAATCAGACCCTGAAAAATGAAAGGGTTCTATTCCTGAGCATACTCAAGCGTAAGAGAAAAAAAAAGACTCGATTAGTAAAGTATTTCGGTCGCTATCGTGTTAACAAGAAAAAGGATCCGCACATACAGACACACGGACGTCCAAGACAGAACTTTTTCAAACTGTTTTTTAACTAGTTTAAATAACAAAAATGACATCAAAAATATCATGAACGTTAAAAATAGTGTTTTTTCTTAATATGTGTGTGTATGTAGGTATTATCTTACAAGTGCAATGTATGATACATAAAGACATTTTAAGTTTGAAAAATCAGATGTTTTGCGCGAAGTGACAGTAGTACCCACCTCAACGCTTCGCTTATGAGGCGTGCAAAATTAAAAACTAATTTCTTTTACTCGACAAATGTCAAAAACCAGCTCACACCAGCAGCCTAAATAAAGCATAATCCCATACATTCAATAGACAGCAATTTATCAGAACGTCCAGACGTCAAGACAATGTTATCTATTCACACAAAGGAATATTCGAATACATATAAATTTGAGTTTTTGTGTAGGGTCAGATGACGTCATGTAATAAATTTTGGTTTTTGTGTTATTTCTTGTGATGTGCATTTAGTGATGATTGAAACGAGTTTAATTTTGCAATGGTTGTATTTTGAACTTTTTTGGGTTTGTAGAATATAGGTAATATTTGTAATAATAATAAATAATAAATAAATGTAGTAGTAACTATGAAGGTATGTGTCGTATTTATTTACATACCAAATGAATATAAATATATTTTTAGGTACCGTACCTACCTTCTAGTTTTTTTTACAAAATATTTCATCTATATTTGTATGATTTATCAAATCTTCGAATACGAATAGGTATAAGAATTCTCTTGAACATCAGTTATAAATATAATAATGACATTATAGGTACACATAGCGCTATAATTTATCCATAAAAGAACAATAAACGATAACTTTGTAAAAGTCGTAAAAGTTGTCTCCGTTCGTCGCAATAAAATACAAATTAAATATTTGATTCATATTCTTATACATATTATATTACACATAAGGCAGGTTCACACAGAGCGAGCAGCCTCGCGAAGCAATTCCTGCGTGAAACTCGGTTAGTGTGGACGTGGCTTAGCCGAGGAAAACGTCACACTCGCTTTCTCTGCCGAATCGAACTGCTTCGCGCAACATTGGTTCGCTAGGCTGCTCTCTCCGTGTGAAAAAAGTTGAAGTCCCGTGTCCCCTAGTGTGGTATGCCGTATGAGGCAGATGCATTATGCATACATCTGTTTCACTGGACTATTTTCTTTTAGGGACAAGTAGCCTTCTGGGCTAGACCGAGACATTTTTTTTCTTCGTCTCCACCGGGAATCGAACCAAGGACCCCTTGATTCTACGCTCACGCGTCAACCACCGAACCAAGGAGGTCGCTCGCTCTGTGTGCACTTGCCTTTTTACTTATGGATGTTGAGTTGGCACCGAAACTCATAAAATATGACACGCTAAGTGCAGTAATATTATTCTAACGTCGCGAAATTTCCATATTGTCTTTATTTTTCTAGCTTTTCGGCTTTTTCAAGTTGTCTAGTTATAAAGAGGAATTGAATTTGCTATAAAATGAAGTGGGGAGAATAATGTGTTCATAATAATGAATTTTCTTTGATAGGTATTTGTTAAGTCAAATATGGAAAATTGAGTTCAAATTACAGTCATGCGAAAGAAGCCGCGGTCGTAAGCTAGTAAGTAGACCTTGCGGTTTCTAGCTTAGTTATGGAAACCGCAAAAATGCTAAACAAAATAACATTGTATCCTTAAAATGTATAGAAGAAACGTTAACCACAATTTAAAGAATAAGGACTATGTCTACAACTAAATAGGTTTATACTATAATATGGTTACAATTAATAACAAATATTTGTTAAACAATTAAGAATTGAACGCAATAATAATATATCTCGATTTTATATATAAACGCTCCGCGGTTTCACCCGCGTGGCTCCGCTTCTGTTGGTCTTAGCGTGCTGGTATATAGCATGATATAATATAGCTTATAGCCTTCCTCGATGAATGGGCTATCTAACACTGAAAGAATTTTTCAAATCGGACCAGTAGTTCCTGAGATTAGCGCGTTCAAACAAACAAACTCTTAAGCATTATACTATACTAGCCGCTCCGCGCGGTTTCACCCCCGTGGCTCCTCTCCTGTTGGTCGTAGCGTGATGGTATATAGCCTATAGCCTTCCTCGATAAATGAGCTATCTAACACCGAAAGAATTTTTCAAATCGGACCAGTAGTTCCCGAGATTAGCGCGTTCAAACAAACAAACTCTTCAGCATTATAATGTTAGTATAAGTATATAGATTAGTATAGATTTAACAATAGTCAATACTCAATACATACAAATACAATTACTTCTACAAATTACTCCCTATCCTTTTTCACAATACAACTGTTTGCATGTTTGTATATCAGAAGCATTTGAATAAACATAAAGCTGACCTTTAGACCCTCCGTTACTAACGAAGATGAATCGTCCGCGTCGTTGAGACAAATTGATTTTTAATTGTCCGTCAACTCTGTTTTGCTGCTTATTGTTATAAATGGCTTTTTGATTATTTAAATTAAGGAATCGCTTTCGCTGCCAATCCATACTAATATTATAAATGCGAAAGTAACTCTGTCTGTCTGTCTGTTACTCAATCACGCCTTTACTACTGAACCAATTTGCATGAAATTTGGTATGGAGATATTTTGATACCCGAGAAAGGACATATAGGCTACCTTTTATTGCGAAATATGTACCACGGGCGAAGCCGGGGCGGACCACTAGTATTGTTATAAATGGCTTTTTGATTATTTAAATTAAGGAATCGCTTTCGCTGCCAATAGAGTCGTTTGTAATCTTTTGTATTTGAATATTGTTAACGTTCTATATAAATAGTAGCCTTCAGCCCGCGACTTCGCCCGCGTTTTCAAAGAAAAACTCGCATATAGTTCCCGTTACCGTGAGAGTTCGGATAAAAACTATCCTATGTGTTAATCCAAGTTACCCTCTATATGTGTGCTAAATTTCATTGTAATCGGTTCAGTAGTATTTGCGTGAAAGAGTAACAAACACACACACATCCTCACAAACTTTCGCATTTATAATATTAGTAGGACTAGTAGGTATAACTTTATCTTTGTGGACGTACTACAAAGTTCTACCTTTACATAAAGTTTACATACGTTCTACTTTATTTTTATAAACAACTCAAATATAGATTAAGTATATGTGAAGTCCCGTGTCCCCGTAGTGGGGTAAGGGGCAGATGCATTATTCATACATCTGTTTCACTGATCGATTTTCTTTAGGGACAAGTAGGTGATCAGCCTTCTGTGTCCTGCCAGACCGAGACATTTTTTTTTCTTCGTCTCCACCGGGAATCGAACCCAGGACCCCTCGGTTCTACGCTCAAGCCCCAACCACTGTACCAAGGAGGCGGTCAGAATCTCAATCATGAATATTTAATAGAGGTTCACTGAAACAGTTTAACAGTTTTATTAATTTTAATTGTACATAATAATATGTAGAGTCACTTATTTCTTTCTTTATGTAAACAAGACTTTTCACAAAATATAAATTAGACATATTTAATTATAACATTCATACAAATATCTATAATGCTATTTTAATTGCGTCTTAAAAAGTAACTTAAAAATTGAAAAACGTGAAACCACAGTTCACAGCTACTACATGAACAAACATACATACAGAACAAATATCTTACAATATACTTACTCACTTTCCTATCACGTAGCCATACAACTGTGACCCCATTGTAACAATACAAAGTCAATAAATAAAATACACAGTACAGAATCAATTATATGAACAGCCGTCTTCACAAGAAAACTGTGGAAATGAATCACAAATACCGAGTTCTGTTATTTAAAACTGATATTGAAATTGCGTAGATATGCAATAGTAGTAATTAGTTATTTGAATAAATATTGTTTAAAAATTAAAGAAATCTTAACAGATTAGAAATTGATACTATAAAGATAGGTGGGTAGGTACTTTTTGTTAATTTAAATGTTGATAATAAACTTTAAAGCTGCTGTTTTAATTACAAAAATATTTCGTTAACAATGTACAGATTTATTATGATAGTTTTATTAATTATACAAACATGTATTGGCTATTTGGTCTCCACAAATGACGATCCACGAGTTTTCCTCGGCCACGTTCACACTGACCGAGCTGCTTCGCGCAGCAACTGCTTCGCGAGGCTGCTCAGTGAGGCGGGTTTCTATTCAAATTTCTATACAAATAGCCGTTTTTTCATGTTTTACACAGACTCCTTTATTTCCTCAAATAATTCAGCTTTTCCCAGCCATTAAAATGATGGACTTCAAAAAAAAACTAATTGTGAATCGTCCCTTATTTTGAAGTCCGTAAAAATACAACATAAAAAGCCATAGGTATATTCCGTCATAAGTCACCTCTTGTTCTAAAAGATTTTTCCTAAAATAAAAGGGCGTACTCACCTTTGTCCTACTTTCCTAAAAGGTGTTTCAACCATTGTGACGTTTTTAAGCGAACTCGCAATTAAGGTACCGACGACAAAAAAGTTTTTGTAGCGACAACAAAAAATACACTGTTTCATTTCGCACTTAGCGTGCCTTGTTGACTGTACTCGGTAGTACCTACAGTCAACAACGTAATTGACAGAACAACGTATTGCTCTCAAGAACCTGTATTCAATAATTCAATGAAATGAAACGAATGTTTAAAATCTCGATGATTTTCGATATAACGATCAAAGTAATTTTATAAATAGTACTACTTGGGTTAAAATTTATGGTAGCTACGATTTTTTATTTCAACAGAATCCTTTTCCTGGCATTAACGAACAAATAAAAGATTTGTTTTTTATTTGTTGCAGTCATGGGGTACAATAATAATTAATACGCGTTTACATTTTGGCAATGTATTATTATACCTCCTCATTATGTAATATAGGTACCTACAGTGCACTTGTTTCAACCCACTCTCTCTTGAAATAAGGCACAGCTTACCTAATTAAATCTCTAATCAATAAAACAAAATAAACAACCCGATAATTTTTAATGCAATCAATTTCAAAATTACTTCGTATGAAATTTCGCCTTGAAACTGGCAGTGAATTTTACAAATGCGTGAAGTAGTTACAGTACTGACTTTCAATGGCTCCCGACTAAGAGAATTTTTCTGTTTGCCGCTTTTATTTGTGATGCATTATGTTGGTAGAATGCTTTCGTAAGCATAATATTATTTGTTAGTTCAAGTTACTTAAATAAATAATAAATATATAATAAGTTGAATGTATTGATGGTAATTTCTGAACGAAATAGAAATAGACACTATAAAGTTTTATTTATTTTTATTTATAATTCTTTATTGAACAAAATATGAGAAAACAATAGTATGCAAAAAGAAGTAGAAATACAAAAGCATAATTTGCCCAAAAGGCGGCCTTATTGCTAAACAGCAATCTCTACAAGGCAACCTGGCGGGAGAGGAAATGCAAGAAGATTATGGGATAGTGCAAAAATACAAACAAAGTATTAATGCAAAAACAACAAAAATAAATATATAATTATATAAACATACACCTACATAAAAATAAACAAATACAATATCATAGATACAATACTACAAATACATATAATATTAAATATATATATATGTATATATATACATATACACATATATACACATACTAAATAAAAGAAAAATAAAAATAAAACTCAAATAAATATAATGAATAAAACAATGATTGGCTTCAGAAGGCAAACAGGAAAGCAAGGGAAAAAAAAGAATATGTAGTAACAGAAAATTGAAGAAGCTACTGTTGAGATAGGTAATAGTCTTTAAGTAGCTTTTTAAAGGAGGAGAGTGATTGTGCACGTCTGATATTTTCAGGTAACGCATTCCACAGCTGAATAGCGCGCACTGTGTAGGAATTATTAAAAAAGTTAGAACTACGGATAGGAGTACTTAATAATAACAGATTAGTAGATCGAAGCGAGATAGAATGATTAGAACTTAAATAATTGAATTTATCTTTTAAGTACGGCGGAGTCTTAGGGCTAAATAGTATACAGTATAAGAGATGAAGCACGTGAGTATCCCGGCGATAACGAATAGGAAGCCAGTTTAACCTTTTCCTGAACTCTGAAACATGGTCAAACTTGCGTAAACCGTAAATGAATCTTATGCAGAAATTTTGAAGCTTCTCAAGGGTGTCCAGTTGATATTCATAAATATCAGGATAGCAGGAATCGGAAAAATCGAGGAGAGGAAGGAGAAGAGATTGTGCCAACGTAATTTTGGTAGAGATTGGAAGAAAGTTCCGTAAGCGCCGTAACGAAAATGCAGATGAAAATACCCTTTTTTGCACTTGTTTGATTTGCTCGTCCCAAGAAAAGGTTTGATCGAGCGTCAAGCCTAAATTTTTAACCTGAGTGGAATAAGGGACAAGTACATCATCAACGATAACATTAGGTAAATTGGTCCAGTCAATTTTTGAGACTAATTGCCTACTTCCGAATATAATAGCTTTAGTTTTTGTTGGATTAACTGTTAAACCATAGTTCTTGCACCACTTGACAATAGTTGCAAGATCCCTATTAACTTGTAAAATCGCTTCAGGTAGTTCGAGAAGAGAGGCATGTTTATATAACTGGAAATCGTCCGCATACATGTGGTAGGATGATACAATATTAGTGGAGATTGTGTTGATGAAAATGAAAAAAAGGAGGGGAGATAACACGCCACCCTGAGGAACGCCAGCAGAGACATTGCACCATGTCGAAGAAAGCTTCTCGATCAGCACACGCTGTCGACGTCCCTCCAAGTAACTATGTACCCAGTCTATGGCCGAGGCAGAAAAATTAAGAGAGCGTAGTACAGCTAACAATACATCATGATCGACACTATTGAAAACGTTGCTCAGATCTAGCAGTGTGAGTATTGTAAGCTCCCTGTTGTCGAAACCTCGGCGAATATCGTCTGTAATTTTAATCAGTGCAGTAGTAGTGCTGTGACCTGGTCGGAAACCTGACTGGAAAGGATTAAGGAGTTTATGATGATTAAGGAAAATACTAAGTTGCTCCTGTACCAACCGTTCAAGGACCTTGGATAAAAATGGCAGGATAGCAATCGGTCGGAAATCGGATGATATAGAAGGATTCGGTTTTTTGGGAAGAGGGACAATGTGAGCATTTTTCCAATCACTCGGAAAGTTTCCCGTCGATATAGAAAAATTCAGGATGTGGGTGATAATAGGAATAATGATGGAAAGGATAGGGATGATCATGCTTCGACCAATACAGTCACTACCAACTGCCTTTGAGGAGATTGACAACATGCTTCTCTTAACACTGTCCTCAGTGAACCGACGGAATACAAAGGGAGGAGAACTGGGAAGAGGTAAGGTATTAAGATAATTTAATGTACTATGTTTTAAGTTTGGAAGGAAATTTGAAGAAGGATTAGAAAAGTGGGAATTGAGGTTGTTGACATCAACTGAACTAGGATAAGAATTGGGTTCAACTAATTATTCGTACCTAATTGTTACAACTTATATTGAAGGTCAACTTATTTCAGGAAACATACTTAGCATTACATTTAAACAACCGCAGAAGAAAAATTCAACGATATAAAATTATATATAAATAAAAATAATACAATACTGTATAGGTACTATAGTAGTTTCACAAGAAACCCTTTTTGAAGTCAATAGAAAATACGATGAATCGAATGTTTTCCCTTTTTTTTGCAAAATAATGAACATTTTGAGCTCCACTTCGAAACATATGCGCTAGCAAGGGTCCGAATAGTCATCTATTGTAGGGAGGTAATAGGTTTTTCCGCCTGATTTACTTGTTATAACCCGGTAAGGCAGAGTGGGCATCTTTCTGTATGGGATTCAATTAGGGCTGCTACCCGCATTAAATTATATAATGTACTTTCATCAAATGTCTGTTTATTTATTTTTTTTAAGATTTTAAAAGAGATATTTTAAAAGTAAATTATTTAATTATTGCTCTACATAGTAAAAGCGTATTGCTTTTCAGTGTCTTTATCTATTCTGTTTAGTTATCAAATAGGATTGACAATGATTTCTGACACAAATAGCCCATTTGTTAAACCTATGGGTATAGGTGTAACTTTTATAAAAAAAACATTAGGTAATTGTATTCATTATCGAATCAAACCATAGTAGGTACCTATAACTCCTTATTAGGATTTTTTGGGCCATAGGTATTATATGAATTAACAGGCATAATACCTTTGGATGGTTGGTTGGTATTACGGTATTGTTAACCTATTTTAGAAATATAATAATTAAAATTGACAACCCTACATTCAATTTGAAGGAGGTGCGTTTTGGCTCAACGAAATCTAAAATAGGGATTAATATCCACGTGATTCGGCATTTTTTTTTCTTTCTTTACTTCGTCTTCTACGCATATTATCTACCTCAGTCTTGTAATTAATTGATTCGATTTTAATATAAGTAGATTTCCAGATAAAAGTCTTATTAGAAGGTAGATAGCTGAAGACCCACTTCAGCTATCTACCTACCAAATTTGATTGTAATGGGTCCAGACTTCAGTAGTATTTGCGTGAAAGAGTAACAAACATCCATCCATCCTCACAAACTTTCGCATAATAATTACCTATAAATTATAATATTAGTAGGATTGATGTCTACAAACAGCTGTAGGTCTATTGAAATGATATTTTATCGCTTTAAAGTTTAAAATAACACGCTTTTGCGTATGTAGGTACTCCGTTATTTGCATAAGTGTAGGTAATCACTATCACTACCTACATAGTATAAAACAAAGTCGCTTTCTCTGGCCCTATGTCCCTATGTATGCTTTAATCTTAAAAACTACGCAAGGGATTTTGATGCGGTTCTTTTTATAGATAGAGTGATTCAAGAGGAAGGTTTTAGTATAAGTATAATTTTTTATGTTTTATAGACAAAGCGGGCGAAGCCGCGGGCGGAAAGCTAGTTATTAATAAATCATGTCTGAAGAAATAATGAATTTATGAAGAAATGTATCTATCATTAGTCCGTTTTTTTATTTCAGAAATACATTATAAAAACATGGTAGGTACTAGATTTTCATTATAATTTGGCTCCATACATTTTCGTGAGCTAATTCTATACCAAATTTATTTATACTATTAGCTTCAACTCGTATCTTCTAACATCTGAATTACCTTCCATTTAAAATAACGGTTACATACGCATCATTAACCGCATTGGAACAGGAAAGCCATAGAGTCGCCGCAATCTCACACTGAATATAAAACTAATTGTGATCTCCCCACAGACATGTATCTATGTCTGTGGATCTCCCCAACGCTCGAACAATGAGTGCAATGGAGCCGACATCACTCGTAATTGTGCATGTTTGATACATGGGTTTTATTTAATAGAGTGAACATTTTTATTGCTGATTTATGTATGCTTTAATGAAAATTTAATGTTGTGTAGCTATAGTGGGGTGTGCACATTGCAGTTTGTAACTACGTCTTACCTAATCTAGGTATACTTATAATAAATCTGTAGAGAGGCCAATTCTGTACATGAAATATATTTAAAAAAAAACTATGAAGGGGTGATAAGGGATCGCTACTGATGCCAAAAATGCAATCAGTAAAATTTTTGTCTGTCTGTCTGTCTGTCTGTCTGTCTGTATATTCGTTATAGAAACAAAAACTACACGACGGATTTTAACCAAATTTGGCACAATTATTCTTCATACTCCTGGGCAGGTTATAGTAAAAGAATCATGTAAATCGGTGTAGAAACACCAAAGTTATACATAAAATACGCTATAAGTCATCGCGCGTGAATTACAGAATCATGCCATAAGGATTATTTTTGTGTATCAGTTGCCGCGTTCGACGCGCTTCGCGGCGGGAGCTATAAAAAGGCGGCGGGTCTGCACCCGTTTCGCGTTGTCACGGCATCACGTGTGAACGGCTGAACCGATTTCGATAATTCTTTTCTATTATATTCCTTGAAGTACGAGGATGGTTCTTATGTAGAGAAAACGTAAATATGTACCACGGGCGAAGCCGGGGCGGACCGCTAGTAATAATTAAAAGTGTTTAATGTTTTACTTATATGTATTTCTTGTGTATATAAATGCAAAAAGCTGGATAAATAATGATAATATAGTAATTAGTAAGTATCTTTTTATGGAATGATAATTTGCACTTTCAAAAATAATCCAATAGACACGATATTGTTTATTCTGTAAACTATATCTAATATTGTAAGTATTTAATTCATTGTAATGCGGACTTTTTTTATACAATAAACAAATATATTATAATACCTACCTATGGCTAAAAATGCAAATAAATGCATCTTTTTATAAATCCAGGAAGTTCTTACCAAGCATCTATTCTTGAAGAAGGAATAAATCTATTCCAGATAATATTAATATCATATTACAAAATGCACCAATTCAGATCTGAATAACATTTAAAGTAAACTGGTTGGCCCCCCATTTCGACCAAAATGTATAAATCTCAGAGTTCTTGTAAACTGGTCGTAAACATATTCTAGACAAGGCAGGAAGATTTATCGAAGGAAATATTAATATTATGAAGGAAACGATCACATTGTTGTCTGTACGATATAAATACAAAAGTATTGTCATCGGAAATTTTGCTCTTACATTTTCTATTAACTTGCAATACAATTGATGCTATTTTATATATTATGATTTATGAAGCTTTTTTTCTAAGACTATTTGCGTTTCAGCCTTTGTCAATTATCCTCCTTCCTGTGTAAACATTTTACATTCTTTATGTTGGACGTTTTTATAGGTACATAACTGTGTATAATTTATTTAATAGGTATCACAAAACTAGTATGTATAACCTATAGTCACTAGGTGACTATGACTATGACTATGACTGGTGACTAATGACTACCTACTTATCTCCATAAACCTATAACTATAGGTACCTGATTATACGAAAAAAAATTTAATTAAGCAAACTATTACAGGTACGGGATAAAGCAAAGACAAAAAATACATTTTGTATAATATAATCGTATAATGAAAGCATTTTATGAAATGTACCTACGTATAGATTTGCTTTTTCCAATGATTTACCAAGGTTCGTTTACTACTGCCGCCGAGGGGGTCGCGGAAGAATTCTAACCAATTCCCGCGGCCCCATCATTAAAGCGGCTCGACGGAACACAGTGGGGTTTTAGTCGGTAAGATTCCGACATAACCCACGGCTCCTTTCCCGGGGGCAGTGGGTATCTTTGGAAGATTTCCCCACTATAAAAAAAAAAGGTTCGTTTAACTACTAAACACAATTTCTGAAAAGAGATTAAGACTTGAAACCTACCTACACTAAACTATAATTTATCGAATAATTATATTTCATTTTAAATATATATTATATTACATTTATAGTACAAAATACGTTTAGAGGATTATGCACAGAAACAATTTGAAACTGGTCTGTAATATCTTGAATCTTCAATGTTCTCGAAACTACAAACTCATGTTGAGTTTCTATTTATATCTTTGCTAAGACCTTTGGCTCTATTTCTACTTTATTATACCTATATATCATATTCATATTTCTACTATAGGTATTATAGCTATATCAAATTCATATAGCTAGGTATTTAAATATCTACTTATTTACATTGCCTTCGAAATCAGTTGAAAATTTTTAGGAATTGAGTCGATGGAATTTTCATTTCTCCTTAATTCGGAGGTTTTTAGCGTGAATAATTTGTCAAAACACACAAAAATTTTATTTTTCGTCAGTTTTAAAATGGATATTATGTTCATTAATGGTAATTAAGTAACTATACAAGCGCCAAACGTGTTTTTCTTAGGTATATTGAAATTTGAAAGGATAATTGTTATTCAAAATATTTTATTCAGGTTAAATCTATAAAATTCTTTAAAAATCAAAACCTCGACAATCTATAATATTAAAAGCACTTGATAATGAACTACATACAAAAAAACACAATAGACGTTTTTGGAAACGTGAGAAAATACAAAAATAAATGTCGCCCCATTTTTTCTAAAAGGTGTTTCAAGTCAGTTATTGTGACGCGTATAAAGCGAAGCCTACAATTACGCAGCCATTTTGTAACGACAGCAAACAAATACAGTTTATAAAGTGCACTTTGCGTTTTTTGCACACTGTACTTATTACTTATTATATTGACGACTTTGTATTTCAATAATTTGTACAGTCGCTGTGTAATTAATTAATAGTGAATTAAATTATTTAAATTATTATGTGCTTTTTACATGACATTTTGTATGTACTATTGAGAATAGTGTCATGGGTTTGTCACCAAATAAATGCGAGTGTATATTAAATACTAGAAGCAAGTACCTACCTAGTAAAAATCACAAATCAAAGAATTATTTCAGGATTTTAAAAGGGGTTTTTATCATATTATTTAATACTCATGAATATGCATACCTGCCTATGTAGGTACCTACTTATCATATTAAAAATCCGTTACAAAATCATTGATTTATAATATATTTCTAAATACTCAAATAAAAAACATATAGACCGCATATTTATAGTCCTTAAAACTTCATACACGTGTTTCAACTTTGAGAATCATTTGACACATGTTTTTAACTTAAAGTTAGGCCTTCAAGCTGCCGAAGTGAAAACTTTACCGCATATGTTTAATACGACTTATAATATTATTTTATGACAGAACCAACTTGTAGTACCTATGTTAAGTACCTATAGATATTATAGGTATGTTTACTAGCTTTCCACCCGCGGCTTCGCGCGCGTTTTCAAAGAAAAACCCGTATATAGTTCCCGTTCTCGTGGGATTTCCGGGATAAAACCTATCCAATGTGTCAATCCAAGTTACCCTCTATGTGTGCTAAATTTCATTTTAATCGGTTCAGTAGTATTTGCGTGAAAGAGTAACAAGCACACACACATCCTCACAAACTTTCGCATTTATAATATTAGTAGGATGTTTATAAGGTATAAAACTACTTAGTAATTAGTATAAAACAAAGTCGCTTTCACTGTCCCTATGCCCCTGTATAAGACGTACCTATGCTTAAATATTTCAAATTAGATACGCAACGGATTTTGATGCGGTTTTTTTAAATAGATAGAGCGATTCAAGAGGAAGGTTTAAGTATAAAATTTATTATGCTTTAGACAAAGCGGGCAAAGCAAAAAGGAATTATTTTATTAAATGGTTTACAGTTGAACGTTCAAACTTTGTACCCTATTCATAGATCGGTGACGATTCAATTATTTTATGACTTACAGCGTGTTTTTTTATATTTTTAAACGTCATTATTTTATGAATCTACACCGAAAATAACTAATTTATAGATACGCATAATTAACCAAGTACTTAGTGTGTACCAACTACCAACCATATAAAGTTAGGGTTGTCACAAATATTTATGACTCGGGATCGAGATTGTTAGCTTATTGTTTGTAAGGGTATGTAATAACAAGTTAATAACGAACAAAGAAAGTAATAAGGAAATTAAACTGCAAAATAAGTGGTATTTTTTTTATTAATCTACACTGAAAGTAGCCTCTAGTTTATTATAAACACAATTAACCAAATACTTATATAGTGTGTACCAAGAACCATACAAAATTAGGGTTGTCACAAATATTTATGACTTGGGATCAAGGAAATTTGTTGGCTTATTGTTTCTAAGGGTATGTAATAACGAACAAAGGAAGTTATAAGGATATGGGACCATGTCGGAACTAAGGCAGTTTAGAGGTAACCGCTTTACTTAGCAAGTTTTACATAATAGATATTATATTTTAATTATCGACTACGGACTATATTATTATGGTGGTTGTATTTGACTAATTGATGTTAAGATTTTGGTATAAACTTTCATTTACTTTGTAAAATGAACAAAAATGTTGTTCTTCTTTTTTAATGGAATTTATCCCTAATAAGGTAAACGTGAAAGTTTTGAGGATGGATGTATTTTTATAACCCTTTCACCCGAATCCACTAAACCGATTTTGATGAATTTTAGATGATGTACCAGAATAATACATAAGCTATCTAAATATGTTCTTGCTTTTTCCCGCAGGTGAAGCACACCTTGTATAAAACATATAAATTAAGGTAAATACCTACTTCAATAATTTTCACACTAGACTTCTATAGCAACGTCCAGATAATGTAACACGAAACATCAACTGTACACATTCAATGAAGCGGTCATTCGAAGCTTTGTGTGACGTTATTCGTCCGTCATTGTTACCGAATTCACAATAAACATTCCGATTCTGGATGCGGCAATTAAAATGCAAATGGCTATGACATAATCAGGCCTATCACTTGTCCAATGCCAGCATTGTTTCGTACTCCTTGGAAACATTTTGTTTGAAAATTAAATTTATAAAATGAAGTGCTTCTAAATTAAACCTAAATGGTAATTAGAGTCTCTTGATGCTAATTAAACTTCCAAATTACTAAGTTGTTAGAATAACGTAATGAGTAAACAAAAATTGTAATTTCATTTCATTCCTGATAACATAAACTGAAAAATTAAATAATTAAGCTAATATCATCATCATAATATCAATAGCAGTAAGTTAATATTTGTTCAATGATTAAAATATACCATAGATAATAATATTTAATTTCAAATTAAATTCTATCACAATACCACATATTATCTACGAAATAATAGATATAGGTAACAACAGGTATTGTAACTAGGTACATATCAACATTGAGATAATATTACTACGTATGGAGGAGACACCACGAACAAAATCTGTGCGCCATTTTTTGCTCTAACTAAGTTTTAAAAATTATTATCTAGTTAGGTACTTAACGATGAAAGTTATTCCTTTGCACTTTCCCGTATTATTTGTATTATTTGTGCAATATCGTAACACACACGAAGGCATGTTTGATGCGTTTCACTTTAAAACCATTAAAAAATACCGCTCAACATACGTCACATGACGTATGTTGAGTGGAACATAAGTGATGTAGGCGGTGTCGTCTCCATATTAATATTATCTCAATGCATATCAACAAATAAAGCTTACTGAAAATTGAATTTGAATATCATCATTCATGGTACATAAAATTAACATCAGCTCTTAATATCTCTACTACCTAATGTTTCCACTACAAATTGGTCTGTAAAAGCAAAAAGTCTATTATGCTTAGGTACAAATAATACCTATCTAAAACTATCTGTGTCCTGCGGTTTCGACCTTGTGGTCAAACTTAAGAGGTTGTCCTCTTAAGTTTGATTTTAATACATAATCATGCTTTAATAATAATATAAAAACATGAAATTCCTGTCGTAATATAGTTGGTTACATACCTATA
Source organism: Colias eurytheme (assembly GCA_907164685.1). Classification (NCBI taxonomy): domain Eukaryota; kingdom Metazoa; phylum Arthropoda; class Insecta; order Lepidoptera; family Pieridae; genus Colias; species Colias eurytheme. The sequence goes on from CAJQZN010041389.1 coordinate 45,719, forward strand.
CAAACAACCAGTAGGTATGTATAGGAAGCTAATAGAAGCGTGTTAAAGAGCCTTTTTTATCCTGGCTCATCAAATAGGTACTTTAGTTTGAAATTTCATCAAAATCAACACACAAGTTTAGCCTTACAAGCGTAATCAACGCACAAAAAGACTCTCTCCTATCAGTTTTATTTGCACAGACTACAGTCCTAACATTTTCACTCGGTCGCATAATACTCCCACGCCTACGCCTTCATAAATCGGTTACATTATACCGGGCAAAAATACTTCCAGAAATACTCCACCACTAAGCCACTACAGCGCTTCAATAAAACACCCATCCAACATTAATATTTCCTGCTAAATCCTAAAAGCTTATAAAGGAGCGTTGACGCGAAAATAGGGTCGTGTTATGAAATGTGTGTGCTTATGTAGGAGTAATGTGCATGTGTGTGTATCTATGAAAACAAAATCTGATAAACGTGTATCAAGGAAAAGATCTAGCTTTTGATAAGGTTTAACATTGCATATTTTTGGAATTTAAATATTAATTTTAGTTCTTCAGAATGCTGTTTGCATAGTGAGAATTAGAAGTAGGAAACGAATTTTAAGTTTGTGTATTTTAACTTACAAATTGCATTTTAAAATAATACACATTTGTATTTGGTAAGGCTCTTGGAATTTCAATCACACCAATGCATTATGCAATGGACCAAAAGTACTAAATTAATTCTTGTGAAATTCAGAAATATATTAATCTTAATCTTATAAATAAAAATGAATCGCAAAATGTGTTGGTAAGCGCATAACTCGAGAACGGCTAAACCGATTTCGATAATTCTTTTTTTATTATATTCCTTGAAGTACGAGGATGGTTCTTACGTAGAGAAAACGTCAAAAATATGTACCACGGGCGAAGCCGGGGCGGACTGCTAGTATCTTAATAAAAATGAATCGCAAAATGTGTTGGTAAGCGCATAACTCGAGAACGGCTGAACCGATTTCGATAATTCTTTTTTTATTATATTCCTTGAAGTACGAGGATGGTTTTTATGTAGAGAAAACGTAAATATGTACCACGGACGAAGCCGGGGCGGACCGCTAATCAATAATATATTTATCCTATAAAATAGCTGTTTTAATTACAGTTTACATTTCATCTCTGAATTTCAAGAATTACTTTTCAACTATTTATCTAGAGTCAAGTGCTAAAGCAATTTAGATGCATTAACAATGTCAAAAAAAGTTTTATAGATTTAATATCCACAAATACAATTTGACTTTTAAATAACTAACGGTTTAATAAAGTGAAAACGTTTAAGTATAAGTTATAAAGTAAACAATTCTCCGATACAAATGATTTTGTAGAAACTAAGGTAAAATGTTCTCACTAACGAATGAAAAAAAACACAGTACAGTGTAGTCCCAGCTCCATTACATCGTGTTTTAAAATCAACATAAGGCTGTATCAAATGAATTCCAGATAAACCGATTACTTGCCCGCAACGTTCGTGCACACCCAGCCTACATTCGATTACCGTTAATTGATGACATAAGCGAATAAATCGGAACCAAATCGACGAAATTAACTGAACCTTTGCGAGTTAACGACTCCTTCCCACATAGTTAACGAACAGAACCATCAAAAGTTAACCCGTGCTATCTACCTTTCTGCAAACCCTGTAACACACGCAAATCTCAACCCTAATGCACACACAATACAGCTTAGATTAACAGCAAATCTGTACTTGGTAGGGTAATCAAAAGCGAACTAAGATTTCGATATCGACACGATAAACAAACGAATTTGAACTCTACTCCCTCGATTTAAGATTCATTTGAACGTCGTTACGTTGTTGGTAGTTGGCAGCATCGGTTTGAATCCCAATTTGGATGTTAAACGTGGGAATACGGATCGCAGGAGCGAGCTTTAAATTGCATAAGTGTTTTGAATAAGATTTGATTAGCTGGGATTGATTAACAAATAACCTAGGAATATACCTACTAGGTTTTAGTTTAGGTCTCATTTACATAGAAATATGATGCTCTACAGCTCTGTAGAGTTGATTGCATCACATAGGTAAATTAATTTCTTAGCCTATTTTCTTTGATGTGAATTAATTGAATTTTTATTTCAAAGAAACATTTAAAAAGCTTAATCGATTTGAATGGTAGGTAAACAATGACTTGTGTAATATCTATGTCACAGTAAGATTATAAATACCGCTAGTTTATATTACAACTTGCGAGATTATAAACTGTAAAATGTTTACAATTGTATCCATTTCTTTTTGTTACTACCTAATCGGCGTAGAATAGTGCAATGACATTAAGGGCTTGGTCTAGTAGTGCAAACAAATGCATCCTGTCATCCTATATGTAAATAATACAAATGTACTAAGGGAAAGTTGCTCCACTTAATTTTTAAAAATTAAATCATTCGTATGCATAATTTAATATTCGTAATAAGTACCAAAAATGACAATTTGAAACAATTTTCGTGAAAATTACACCGGGTGATTTTTTTTTATCAGTACACAAAATTTGCGAATACTTTCTATTGATATCTTCAACTTCATGTTTATATAACTGATCAACTTTTACAAAGAAATTTGGACGAAATATAAAAAAAAATAAGCTTTCCATACAAAATGCATAACTCTATACATTTTTTTCGACCTAAGTTTCTTAGTGAAAGTTGTTCAGTTTAACTAATAAAACGGATAAACAAATTTTGTATATAATAAAAAAAATTTAATGTTTGTGTTAAAAAATTATTAAATAGAAAAATACACAAATGAAAACAAAAGATATTTATTTCTGACTAGCTTCCGCCCGCGACTCCGTCCGCGCGGATGTCAGTCTTCGCGTCTTCTACAGATTTATTATACATAATATTATGTATAATATATAGATTTATATTGATAAACCTAATAAATCTTTTGCTAGCATTCTGATGCTTTATCGGTTGCACTGGATTTATCTCTTTTTTTTCAATCGCTTGAATGATATAGGATGGGTCCTTGATGGACATCGAATGCTGAAGTCTCGAATCAATCAATTCTGACAGTAGGCAATTTATGTAAAATCTTGATAATGGTCCATCATTTTATTTTGCCTAAACGTTACATACTTTTTTATATATTCTATTTTTAACGAATGATTCACTCCAGTCCAAACAACAAATAAGCAGACTTCTGCTTCTGCAACGTTTAGTTGTCCCTGAATTTGGAAAAAATAGTCATGATTCTTATCTATGACAAAAGTGTTATTTTTTGCATTGTATTTCAAATATTACATTTTTTTTAACCGCATCTTCCGCATTCATGTCTTTTGCCGGAATTAGACATTTAACTTCTACTAGTCCCATTTTCCCTTTTTGATATGGGAGTGTATAAAGTAAATTTTTTAGATATTTCTCGTTATACTTTTAAAAAGTTATTATTGTCATTTTGCTCATTAGGTAAAGTAATTTCTATATCAGTTTTAAGTTTTTTGATACCTGCAATAATAACGTCATAATCGCCTGCACATACTTATCGATTACACCCTGTATACAGTGGCGGTACGTTCATACAAGCCGAAAAGCCCGGCTTGCCTTAGAAATTCGCTACGAGACAGAAAAATAGTACCTATATTCACGTTTGAATATTCGCGCGCAATGAGCAATTCATAATCTGCTCCGAATTCAATGAAAACTCACCTACAATATAATATATGTATAATACGCCTAGCATAAAATAATGACGAATTCGAGTAAACTTTTTAATTTCATCCTTCTTCCTATCGGACCTTTACCTGTACCTTTTATTTGGACGTTACAACCTAAATTGGATGGATTATAAACAGTGCGGTGTCTCGCTTGCACGCGTGGGCTTTTACCGGGCTTTGCGCTCATCTCTTCTAACGTATGAAATTTCGTCGGAGTAGTTACATACCTAGCTATAGAACTCTATAGCAATTTTTAAGGGAAAAAATGCCCGGCTTTAACAGTGTGAAGATAGTTACGATTGCGCGAACGAACGTCGTGAATATTATTGTTAAATTATAGTTTGTACTTTGTTTGAGCGGGTGAATATACCGGTGTAATTTAGGTTAAGTTTTTCGAATTTTGTTGTAAAATAAGTGTCGCGACAGCAGATTGTGTTGTAAATTGTGGTGGTTTGCTTTGTGCTCATCGGGGGAAAGGTAAAATCATTAAACTTTACTGAAAAACAATTAATTTCTTCATCAAAACCAACTCCCGATTTGTGCATTACCGAAACTAGTACAAGTCACATAAACGAAATTTTAATTGAATTGTTTATTGAACGATTTCATGAATGAGAATTGCTTAGAAGAAGCCTTTCCCCAGCTGTTGAAACTTGCACATATTTTGGTAGTTACTATTCCTGCTAGTAAAGGTAGTAGTTCTTCCACGGAGCATGCTTTCTCATCGTTAAATCGTATTCATAGGTATGTACGTATTAATTATTAAGAAATACGTATAAGTATTTATTTGGCCAACAACGTCTTTCTGTATTAGGTATCAATAATTGCTATAGAAAAGTAGCTGTTAGGTAATTGAATTCTAAAACAAACACCTACTTTCTATAATTCCGATGTTATAAAATCTTTCCTTCAGAAAGATTGGCGTTTTGAATTAGAATATAAATGATCTGTACAATTTTATTAATAATATAATGTCATACAGTTTTATATAATTTATCGATTTTAATAATAAACGTTTGACTCAACTGTTTGCGGGCGCGCGTGAAAATTTTAAAAGATTTGATTCAGTATGTAGGTGATATGTTCACGTTTTTTTTATAAGTTTTATAACGAACATAATTACACAGTATACCTAGGTAGGTATCTTATTAATGAAAAGGGTACCCATCAAACATTTTGAAAAATTTGGGCTTGCCCAGTCCTTACACCCTAGGCACGCCACTGCCTGTATATAATCCACCATCCACATTCATTATGTTTTCCTGTCCTCCTCTCCTTTACGCTGTTCACCGATACATTTTAAATGAGTAAATCTGCTACCACTGAAGGATGTTTCATTGTGATCAGCAAATTTTCACCACTGTTGTCGATTATTTGTTTTTCATTTTTAATCAGCAATTGGGAATCATCAGTTTTGTTTTTTGCAGATTGGTGACCCTAACAATACGTCGAAAAGGGAAAGCATCAACGAATTATCGTTTTCGTCCTCTTTTTTTATTCTTCGCGTCTCTGTTACTTCTGTTTGTTTAGTTCTCAACACCCACTGAATTTTCTATGATATTGTGATCTTCCATTACATCTGAGTTTTGATGATGTGATGATAATCCATTCGTTTTAATATTGGTACTTAGAGTTGGTAGACTAAACTAGAAATGGCGGACTAAATTTATCAGCGCGTCTGTAAGATCAGAATATAAAACCAACATCCTGTATTTAAGTTACAAAATTAATAATCAAACAAAATGCCGCTACGTTGAAAATGACTAGAAGAAAAAATTAAAACACCTCGGATCAATTTTGGAGTAAACAAATCATTTTCCCCGTATGGGGATTTCCCCGGATGAACTTGGGAAGTTCAAGTTCTCAATACAAGTTTATATTATATTTCGTATTTCTCAAACGAAAAATAAACATTTTTAGAACTTCAAAAAAATTATATTATAAGAAAATTTATGAGCTTACTTTAGTTTTAAAGAAATATACATCCCTTTACTGACACCCCGTAAAATAAAGAAATTGTTGCCAATCACCTTTGCAATCTATTTGGTTTCATTAACTTTATGTTCGAAGATAATTTTTTTTCTAGTAGTTACATGCGTATTTTTTTCGTTTATTTTCCATATCGAAATCAAATGTTTAAAAATACGAATATTTGCACAAAACTAAGATAAAAATAATCAATTAACAAAAATATTAAATTTAATGAAGTAGAGCAACTTTCACTTCGGTATAAAGGAAAATCGAGCGTAGAGCACACGTCAGAACGCTCCGGCCCAAGGAGCGCGACTAAAGAAATTCGCTAGGATTTTTCCTTATTATTTTAAATATTTTTTTAATATTTAAAGAATTATCAAAATTCAAAAAAAAAAAAAATTTTAAATGATTAATACTCATTGGTCTTCAACCAACTCGAATAAATTAATGGAAAAAATAACTTTTAGCAGTATTTATCAATAGATTTTGTAAGGCAAAAAATGGGAAATTTAATGAATTTATAACGTTCTAATTAAGAAAATCATAAGTTTTTCGGCAATTGTATTCAGCAGTTTTTAATAACGACTATATAAGGATAATAATGCGCTGATTAGATTGTGTAAATTGTAATCGGTTGCAACGTAGTGAGTGCACAAACTTAGCTCGAAATGTCTTTGGGGGAAAGAGACTTATCTTGAAGGCCTGATTAAGGTAACATAAAGTAACTTTATAAATGTGAAAAAATTCACGCGCATTGCGTATATAACACTAATTGATAAACAAGAAAAAAAAAATCAGTTTATCATTTCATTAGCCGGGAAAAAATTGTCAAATAACTTGTTGAAAACGCAATTTTGCTAGACTATCGAAATAAAGGGAGTCTTTTCGTTCGTTTATAATCAGCACAATGAAATGATATTTGGTTAGATATTATTATATCAAGAAAAGGTTTCTCTTATTCATTACCTATAGACAAGAGGTTTTAGAGATTTTTTTCTAATTGATTAACAAAATACATGTCTATATCAAATTTATAAAAAGATACGTAAATATAAAACATTATAGGTAAATAAAACAGTCATGTCCCACGCAATCTCAATTGTAATAACCTGATTCATTATTCCCGTTTGCTCTTGTGGAAATACTCAATTTAAATAATATATTACATGTTAGAATTTAGCTTTGTTTCAAATAAAAATAATTGAACAAAATGGCAACTACCTACACATTGGAATACTTTTAAATTAAATTGGATAATGGTATGATATTTATAGCTGAGTCCAATTTGGTAAAAGGGAAAATATTTTATTTGCAGACTGTTTATTATTATTTTTATAATTAAAACGCGAAGTTAAAATTTGAAGTTGTTTGGAGAATCATAAAATAAGATAGGTATTTGGTACTTGGTACATTGAAATAGGGTACAAAAACAAGATTAGTCTAGAAATTATTAAGTATTAATCTGGCAGGGCACAGATTGATAACCTACTTGCCTTGTAGGTAATGAAAATTTGGTAAATAATATTATAAACACACAAATTTTTACCAATATGGTCACAATACACAAATTATTTACAAAAATATATTGCAAAATTACTTAATAGTTTTCTACTAACAAATCAATTTCTGAAAGCAAATACTGGGTAATATTATGGAGGTATATTTCCCATAGGTATTATTTATTGTACGACTTAAAGTTTGTACTTACAATGTAACTGAATATTACATCGTAGGTATTTTGTTTGATATTTTATTTTGCATGCTCTTCATTGTTCCGTCGAGAAACTTAATAGTTTGTAAAAGTAATGTTTTCTTCGACAACTTTCGATCAACGAGTAATCTGATATTACCAAGTAATAAGGTACACAACTAAAATTGCTCTATTTTTTTTTTTTTTACTATGGACATTACGATTATTTCCTCAAATAAATGTTAATAGAACAAATATTTGTACCTAAATTTTTACATACCTATACAAAGGTGGATAATTTTACCTATTCAAAAAGCGAAAGTTTGTGAGGATGTGTGTGTGTGTGGGTAACTTGGATAGGTTTTATCACGGAAATCCCACGGGAACGGGAACTATGCGGGTTTTTCTTTGAAAACGCGGGCGAAGCCGTGGGCGGAAAGCTTATAGTTATACATATATTAAGTGATTGCAAATATAATAAATCAGAGGCAATAGTGGTGCCTCGGTGATTCAATTAAAAAAGTTTCATTGAATTAAATAAGTTAATTTGAATACAAAATTTTTTAGATTGTTTAAATTGCCTGCAATCCTTTTTTTCTCCAACGATTTAATAATTTAATAATGTATTATAATTATCATCTACATTTAATATTTTATCGATATTCTACAGCTGGCATGGTTACATTTATGCCAACTTTTAGTTGAATTTATTTATTATCTACTATCTTCCCGCCCGCGGCAACGCCCGCGTATTTACCTATTTAAAGGAAAACCAGCGTAGTTCCCCTTCCTGTAGAATTTCCGGGATATATTTTTTTTTTTTTTTTTTTTTTATAATAACCCTGGCAATAGGGCAGGCGACTCACTTGGTGGTAGGTGATAGACGCCGCCCATGACGATCACAGCGTTAGGAACACTGCGATCGTATTGCCGGCTTTAAGAAGGATATTGGTTTTTCAGGAAGGTGTAGGCTTTTTGTTTGAAGGTTCCCATGTCGTACTGGTTGGGGAACACGGAAGGTGGTAATTTGTTCCACAGGAGTGTGGCTCGGGGCAGGAAGTGCCGTGAGAAACGCACGGTTGACGAGCGCCATGCATCCAGGTGGTGTGGATGATATTTTTGCTTGTGTCGGGCAGTGCGGTTGTGGAATTATGCATGTGGTATTAAGGCAAATAGTTCCTCAGACCACTCCCCGTTGTATATGCGATAGAATACGCATAGAGTCGCAACATCGCGCCTCAAAGCCAGAGGATCCAGCCGATCGGTGAGCTCAGGTAGGTCGACAATGCGGCAGGCACGACGCTGAAGGCGGTCAAATGGAAGTAACTGATACTGGGGTGCTCCAGCCCATAGGTGAGAACAGTACTCCATGTGTGGCCGAACTTGAGCCTTGTAGAGTAGTAGGCGATGAGCTGGCGTGAAGTACTGTCTCGCTCTTGCGAGCACCCCGAGTTTCTTAGAGGCTAATTTAGCCTTGTCTTCCAGATGACCGCGGAATTGTACGTCACTCGCAATGTCGATACCGAGAATTCCGATGCATGGCGTGGCTTTGAGAGGAGTGTTCTGGAATGTAGGTGACACTGCAAAAGACCTCTTTTTAGCTGAGAATGCGCAAACTTGTGTCTTTGAGGGGTTAAACTGGACGAGATTGTTTTGGCCCCAAATTGAGACTTCTTCCAGAGATTTCTCAATTTTAGACACAAGTTGTTTTCGATGCTCATCCACTTGGTCCTGAGAGAGATTTGCAAGACCGGTATATGCGGCGTCGCCCGTGCTATCATCAGCATAACAATGTATGTCACGTACTTGCAACATATCATTAATATGCAAAAGGAATAGCGTCGGCGACAGCACGCAACCCTGTGGAACACCAGCATTCACAGGCAAGGATTCTGAGCATGTTCCGTCGACAACGACCTTAATGCTTCGTGCCTTGAGAAAGCTGGCTATCCAGTTGCATAATCTCTCAGGTAGTCCGTATGAAGGCAGCTTGGAAAGGAGCCCTTTATGCCACACCCGATCAAATGCCTTGGCCACATCTAAACTAACTGCCATGGCTTCCCCCTTACTCTCAATTGCAGATGCCCATCGATGGGTCAGATAAACTAAAAGATCACCAGCTGAGCGATTTCGACGGAAACCGTACTGGTGGTCGCTTAAAAGCTGATGATCTTCTAGATACTGTAACACCTGGGAATTTATGATGGATTCCATCACTTTTGAGAATAAGGAGGTAACCGCGATCGGCCTGTAGTTTTTCGGGTCTGAGCGGGTGCCTTTCTTCGGTACAGGGTGAATCAGGGCGGACTTCCAAGTGCTTGGAACTATGCTAGAAGTGTAAGAGCATCGAAACAGACGCGTAAGAATCGGAGCTAATTCGGGAGCACAAGATTTGAGAACTATTGCAGGAATTCCGTCTGGCCCATTCGACTTATGGATATCGAGTGAAAGAAGAGCTCTACGTACTGCGCGTTGTGTGAATTTCACGTCAGCCATTTTGCTGTTGCAGTATGGGATGGAGGGTGGAACTCTTCCTTCATCATTCAGGGTCGAATTCGACGCAAAGAGTGTGGCCAATGTATCGGCTTTCTCGTTTGCAGTGTGGGCCAGAGTGTCGTCATCCCTACGTAGAGGAGGAAAGGATGACTTGCAGAAGTTCCCCTGAACGGCTTTGGCAAGTGACCAAAAGGCACGTGTGCCAGAGGGGTAGCGTGCAAGTCTCTCGCCGATTCTTCGGACGAACTCTGTTTTAGCTTTTTGGATGCACTTCTTGTACTGTCGGGAGGCAGCATTAAACCTTTTTTTAAGATCCTTAGCATTAGAGTCCTTTCTTGCTATGGCTTCTACCCAGGCCTGATAACATTCCTGTTTAAAACGGGATGAATTTTTGCAGGATTGTCCAAACCAGGGTTGGGACTTGCCGCCGACGGGTACCACGGAGTAAGGAATAAAGAGTTCCATACCTTGCGTGACCACATCAGCGACTAAGTCAGCGCAAGCATCAGCGTCCTCGGATGCAAAGCAAATCTGACTCCATGGGTAGGAAGCAAAAAAGGTCCGCATCCCGTCCCAATCTGCCGATCTATAATGCCAGACATGACGGTAGCTTGCAGGTCTAGGTCGGAATTTTCGTGCGACAGGCACAGTACTCCGCACCAGGCAGTGATCGGAAGACCCTAGTGGCGCTTCAACTGCAACATGGTAGTCATCAGGATGAGATGTTAGTAAGAGATCTAAAAGGGATGGTATTTGGTCCTCCACGTCAGGAATCCTAGTGGGTGTGGAAACGAGCTGCGATAGGCCGTATGACAGTACAAAGTCGTGGAAAGAACGACCCGCATAATCTGTGGTTCTTGATTTCAGCCAATCAGTATGGTGGGCATTAAAATCGCCAAGGACCACTATTTCGGCGGAGGGGACTTTCTGTAGAAGTTCATCAACCGTGTCTTGGATGTGCTCGATGAGGCGATTAGTTTCGGCATTTCCGCTATGACTCCTGTAAATGCATGCATAAATGCGGGGGTGATCACCGCAGTCGACGCGTAGCCATAGTATGGACAGGTTACCCTCAAGGATACCAAGGCGACGGCAACAAATATCCTCTCTAGCGTAGACGCAAACACCAGCACGCGGTAAAAATAAGTGTTCCAGCGTGTATCCCGGGTAGTTTAAGTAGGAAGTATCAGCAGGAGAGGAGATCTGTGTCTCCGTCAAAAAGAGTAAAGCCGGCTTAGCCGTCTCGAGATGTTGGTGGACGGCAGTTAGGTTTGAATGAAGTCCCCTAATATTGCAGAAGTCCACAGATAGTAATGTGGTAGGGGTTGCCAATATGGGCTTACCTTTTTTTTTGGTGGCAGTATAAAATAGCGGAATTTTGCCCCCCCCAGAATACGTGGGGCAGTCCGAGCGTGAACACTCAGAGAGGGATTCTCCAGCATCATTGATGCTAGTACCCTCCTGGGGTAATTTTATATTTAATCCCGCTGCCATTTTGATTGTTTGAAGGGGGTAGGGATGGGACTATTGAAGGGAAGGAAAGAAGACGGGAATAAGGGAGAGGGGTGGGAGGGATAGGGATGGGGATTAGGATAGGGATACGGGCCTCCGGCCCCCCCACTCACCGAACGAAACACAGTAGTAGCTACTATTTCACGCCGGTTTTCTGTGGGGGTGTGGTATCTTCCCCGGTGCGAGCTGGCCCAATTCCTGCCGAAGCATGCTCGACTACCACTTAGCAAACTAAGTTTATTTTATTATGAACCAAATTTCATCCAAATCGCTCTAGCGGTTTAAGCGTGAAGAAGAAACAGACAGACAAAGTTACTTTCGCATTTCCAATATGATATAGTAGTAAGTAGGAATACGTCCATAATATTATAGTAATTTACTTATCGCCCAAATAACAAATAGGTAGGTACTCAACGTCACAGTACTCAACTCTGTCATCAGGATTGAGAAGGCACTTGATCACGTCAAAAATCACTCGATGGGTGTTTCTAAAAACGTAATAATATTGTTTATTTATTGTTTAAACTGTTATAAAGAACCGATTTAGCCGATTTCTCAAATTAGTCTGATAACACTGTCTGCCTGTCAAGATCCTTAATCTTAGGAACGCGTGGAGGTATAAAAACTGATATTTAAATAGAATACTCATGTCAACCGTCTCTGGGAGCTCTGCAAAAATTAAGTAACAAACTTAGCCAACGAAGTAGGTATTTTCTAGTTTGATTTTACGCGAGTATTATACATTTAGAAATTAAAGACTTTTTAACGGATTTTAAGCGCGATTTATTCATTTAAATATTATTTTTCCGACATTTCGAACACTTTACAGCGAGCGTGGTCACGGGGAGACAGTCCGTTAAAAAGTCTTTACTTAGCTAACGAAATCAAATTATACAGCCTTTAATTATGCTTTTTTTCAGAATTCGACATTTTGCACCGGAATGAAAATGTACAGGGTACCTACCTACTTCCCGTGAAATTTTCTTGAAATCTTGAAATTTTGTACGAAGCAACGTTTTACAGATGAAGGAAAAATTGTGAAAAGCATAAATTTTAAGTTACCTACAACATAGAAAAATTTACCTATAGGTACGGAACCCTGGCCTTGGTGCGCGAGTCTGACTCGCATTTAGCCCGTTTAATTTTGCAGATTTTTTTTCTTTCTATTTCAGTTTCAGAAGGAGAGGGAAACTACACAAATCCCAATATCCTCTAACCTTCAATCAGCAACTTTTTGTTGCCCAACCAACACCAAAGGAATAGTTTATACAATTATTTGTTAGCCATTGTAGGTGCGAAGGTATTCACCAAAGTTTCCGATTCGTCTCCATCGCAACGGCTTCCTGGCGGCTAATTGAATTGTATAAACTATAAACTTACGTATTGTTAGTCCAGTGGATAAGATAAAAGTAAGGCCCCCGGGTTGGAAAAAAAATCATTAAAAAATTTTTTAAGGGAAACTTCTTTAAGCGCATTTAGAGTAAAATGTTATGGCAATACCGTTACGTTATTTAGTAAGGCGACGATTTTGGTATCTTTGAACCTTGCCAAAGAAGTTTCACTTCTGACACGTGTGCTCGGTTCACACGGTCTTTTTTTATAGAGTGTGTTGAATTAAAAGTTTTTCTTTCTTTCTTTCTAAATTTAGCAGTGAGACGGTCAAAATCTTTATTCCCATCACAACTATTTCAACAGTGGGTATAACTTTTAAACAATTAATGATTTTTAAAATACTACCTAAGTGATTTGTTGATTTATTTCAAAATGCAAAGCATTTTCTTCATCAAAAGTTGTGTGGTAGAGATACAATAATTACTTGCTGATATACTATTTATTGTTTTATTTGGATACAATATAGAGTGTATTATTATTACTAAATGCGAAAGTAGGTTCATATAAAAATTATTCTCTTTCTTGAAGTCAGTTATAAGTAAAAGTTACTCTATGTAATAACATGTTCTAGGTATATAAGTTCGACGAACTATTCATCAAACCACACTACCTACATTAAACAAACTACAAGCAAAGCCAACAAAAACAGGTTAATTTCCACACGGTTCCTTTGAAGTGGAATTTCCGCGATGTGGTCAGATTTGTTGAGAAACAGCTCGACCGGAAATTAGGTCGAGAATTCCGCGTGATTTCCGCTGGATTTGATGTAAAACCATGTCATAATTTAGAACTATTTTATTAATTACAGCGTAAGGTTTGGATTTTTTTATGTTTAGGCGATTTCAAAAAAGGACTACGTTCAACGTGGTTCAACTCTAATTTTTTTGTCAATGTTGATTTTCCGTCAATTGCACTTTAATCAACAGCAAATTAATAAAATTCTGTTTTCTTTAAAGTGAAACAGGAAACTTCTTTACATGTATTGAGAGTAAAATTTTAAGGTCGCGTCATGGTAATACCGTCACGTCATGGAGTAAGACGACGATTTTGGTATCTTTGAATCTTGTCAAGATTCACATATGACATGCATGCTCGGAACACTCGCTGTTTTTTTTAGTTGCAAGAACCCGATATATAGATTATAGGCATTCATTATTTATGACTTTCAAATGTGTTAATAATATAGGAATGGTAATTAACATCATTTTGTATATTACATCATGTAAATATCATTAGTGTTCAAACAAGACAATCTAGAAGACTGAATGAAAACGAATGCTCATGATTGATCTAACACATACAAAAAGGGCTTAGATATTTAATTACCTAGGCTTGACATTATTGCGACATGAGCTTACGATAATAATAATTAATTGTATCTAATACTAGCAGTCCGCCCCGGCTTCGCCCGTGGTACATATTTACGTTTTCTCTACGTAAGAACCATCCTCGTACTTCAAGGAATATAATAAAAAAATAATTAACGAAATTGGTTCAGCCGTTCTCAAGTTATGCGCTTACCAACACATTTTGGGATTCATTTTTATATTATAGAAGATTAGAGTTGTAAATATGTTACTTTTTTAATGTTCAACAGTTTTTTTCTAAATTACGGATATATTTTAGAAATTAGAAAGCTTGAGAACATTAGAATTAACATACACTTGTAGAGCTTTTTTGACGCTTATTATTCGGTAGGTACCTACTGGATTATTTTATAAGAAAAAAAGTGGTAGCTAAGACTCGAGATTTCATCCTGCAAGTAGGTATTAACTAGGTAATGTATGAATATATGCCACATCTTCATGGCTGAAAAGTCTGTCAATAATGTGAAAGCAATTTAGAAATTGGTAAGAAAGTAAATTTTAAATTGTTAAAAAACTAATCCTTTCTCATAGAACATCTTAACTTTAATCCATGAAGAGTAAACAGTGTGGAAATTAATTCAATTTTATACATTTTAAGAAACAAAACAACAAATATAATATGAATAAACAGTTTAAATCACTGATACTAGATTTGAAACATAAAGCCTTGTAGAATTTGATAAATTTAATTGATATCATTATGATCTCGTCTCCATTTTGGGCTATTATGAACCATTCTGTTAATTATGCTATCTATGATAGAATTCTCTAGAGAATTCATTCAAATTATATTACTTATACCTTTTAAAATAATATATATAAGTTTATGGATTATATTCAAATAATTGTGTTGTTATTGCTATTTTAAAAGTATGAAAATGAAAATGGCGTAAGAGTAACATAAATAGAGTCTTACGTTAAATTATTTATACTTAATACTGCATTCATTTTAAATATTTTACAATCATAATAATTTGAATAAAACTAATTTTAACACAAATAAAAAAAAATATCAACTAAATCAAATCTTCTTCATTTCATTTACCTTCAATATACTGCTCAAAGACTCCACACAAGCAGTTGAAACCTTAAAACATCCAACAGTATTCAAACCATAACATGAACATCGACAACTCCACGAAACTTTACAAAAACCCCGACACAACCGCCCTTGATGGCGTCTGAAGGTTGACTGAATTCAAAACTACTCCAACCCTGTATACCTTCAGCGATATCCATTTGTGTGTGACACACACAACTATCTCTTATACATGTACATTGTACACTTGCGTCGTGTATTTGTGTGTAGGTAACACACACAACTATCTAATGTACACTTGAGTGTACGTGCTTTTAGTCTGTCGTTTTATTGTGAAGTAGAGACTTGAAAGTATCAAACTGCATGAGACTGATGTTATAGTTGTTTATTAGAATTTATTTGTGAAGAGATCTTATTCAGTCATGAATTAGGAACGATTGTTTCATATGCATTTCCATTTGAGAGTCAGCAATGATTTGGACATTATTGCAAGAGCTTTGGAAAGCTTCAAATAGTGTCTTTCCAATTACAACGAAGGTTCTTTATTCAATAGCATTTTTTACTATTTAAATACGGTTAGTTAGTGTAGGTACATATTGTCAACTTTCTTTAATCCAACTTCAGAAGGTCTTTTTAGGCTTTGATAACAAATAAATGTTACATTTTATAGATTTTAAAGCACCTTCAATACAAAAGGTATTTAATGTATTTCTTTTTACTAAGTAGTATCTATAATATGGTAGTATCTTATATTTTGAATGTCATGCGACCTCAAAGTCTATGGTCCTTATAAACGAGATTCAAAGCGCCGTGTTTATATTACAATTAAATGTAATGAAGGTTTTCAATTTAATTATGTATTAAGAACACTTCACATGCCACATTGTAAGACTGTATACTATGTTTAGCTAAAAACTTCTTAAATGCTATAATCACGCATTTAATAAAAAAAAAAAACACGTAAATGTAAAGAACATCTTTCGTTATTAATTATGGTGATTTTTCATCTTCATATTTTATGTTACACATCAAAGAAAAATGTTTAAATACAAATTACGTTAAAATCATCAATTTTCTCCCCACAAATCCAACATGTCTTCATGAAAAAGAAATAACTTTGATTAAATTTATTTTCATCCACCAATTAACGTTACATAAAAGCGAATTGGAAATTTTACAAACTGCCACAGATAAAATAAAATAAAAGGGAAATTGTTCTATATAAAACCATGTCGTCGCTCAAGCGAAGACACCGGCAAAATTACATCATTTTTATTGGGACAAGATGATTAACATTCTGCTTTTTCCTTAATTTCAACAGTTAAAATGGAATGGGGGTGGCCTCTGTTTTATTAACGTGATTTAAATCTTTATGGTTTCGTATAATAGACGGATGTAAATCTTTTCGGAGATATCACTAAAACAAATGAAGTTAGTTAAATATATCTTCAAACGCAGTCGGCAGCGTAATAGTTGATGACTCTATTTTATGGGGAAATTTCTTAAAATTTGTAATTTTTCAAGTGCAACTTCTTTAGGCGCGTTAAGAGTAAAATTTCATGCGTCATGGTAGTACCGTAACATCATGGAGTAAGGCGACGATTTTGGTATCCTTGAATCTTGTCAAAGAAGTTTCACTTCTGAGACGTTTTCTCGGCATACATGTTAAAGCGTGGTTGTATTACGTATTTAAATACTGATATAATACTTTTTAGACATCTTGACTCGACCAAAGTCGGTACAAGAATGACTCGCAAGTCGCAACCGCAGACGACCGTTATTTATAGGACGACTATTCGAGTGGCGTGACTGTGTAAGTCAGCGCAGGTGTTATTTGTGTTGTTTTGATCGTTATTTTGAATATGACATGTAATATTATTATTATTTGATAATTAAATGATTATTAATACTTTTATCCATTTGATTATTATTAAAATAACTAGCTAAAAAACCCGGCTTCGCCCGGGAGTTGATATGAGATGACGTGGTAGAGTCGAAGTAAAAAAATAAACTATGACGTAAAAAGTAAAAAAAAAAAGTTTATTGAAAACGTTTTCTCATTATTTACAATACTTGTTTATAAACAACATTTTTCATTTTATTGTCCGGAGTATAATATATACATAATTTTTTCGGATTTCCTACTCTTGAGCAAGCTACATATAGCTGACCGTGAGAGAAGCAGGATTCTTTGAGGTTAATGCCACAACATTATTTTAAAGTTTGTCCTTGCGCTTTGTTAATTGTAAAACTAAAGGCTAATTTTATTGGAAACTGCAGTCTTTTAAATTGAAATGGCAATTCCGAAGAGATCAGAGGTATTCTAGGTATAAATACTGTCTGTCCTTTGGTCTTCCCAGAAATAAGTTCAGCTTCAATGATATTATTCGATAGCTGTTTTACGATCATTCTAGTTCCATTACATAATTTTGGGGAGTTGAGATTTCTGAGTAGTATGATTGGAGTTCCAATTTTCAGACGAAGGCAGTGTAATGGCATTCCTGGTACTTGTAAAGAGTTTAGAAATTCAGTGGGGAAGTTTTTCGCTGTTCAAATTAAACTAACTCTGGTGAGCGACACCGGGCTCTTATATATTCAGAGACACTTCAGAGAGCTAGGCTCTAGAATATTCGAGAAAATTTGAAAATATTTTCTCTCTCACACCTTCTAGAGTATTCTGGTCATTATCGTCCGCCATAATAAAAGGTTCTATAGCGGTAGCATTTGTAGTAAAAGCGCGAAATTTAAAAACCTTAATTTTTTAATGTTTTGAGAACTAATTTGGATAACTAATTTTATGTCGCTTTAACTCCAAAATATAAGTTAGCTAATGACGTATAAATACACAAAATTTAATAACTTTATTATAGCAACAAATTAAATTTAAGACTTTTTTGAAATTGGAATTTTAAATTTCATGTCACTACTACACAATGCTACAATTGCTCGCAACGCTTTTGGAAATTCAACCCAAACAATCGTTGTCCTGAATGAAGTTTAAATATTCGATAACAGATGGCGCCACTATGTAGGGTTGGAAAGTTCCTTATATCTTTAGAAACACGCCCTTTAGATTAAAACGGGAACTTTCTAGCTTCTGTAGCGGTAGCGTATGAAGTAAAGGCACGAAATTTAAAAACCTAAATTTTTAAATATTTTGAGAACTAATTTGGATAACTAAAATTATGTCACTTTAACTCCAAAATATACGTTAAATAATGACGTCTAAATACACAAAATTTAAATTTAAGATTTTATTGAAATTGGAATTTCCTATTTCGCGCCACTACTACACATGCTGCAATGGCTCACAACTATGGAGACTATAATACTATTGTGTATAGTCTCCGAAGTTCAAATATTCGATAACAGATGGCGCCACTGCACTTAATTTCCAAGTTGAATGGTCGGAAAGTCCCTTATATTTTTAAAAACATGCCCTTTAGATTAAAACGGGTACTTTCTTGTTCGAGGGGGGACAAAGGGCTATCACACCACATAAGTCCCTTTATCGTGTCGGGACTCCTTTTTAAGTTTTATCGGCACGCACATTTTATCGACTTAGTTTTATTATATATATAGATTAATTAAGTTCATCAATTGATTTACTTTTAAAATATAATTTTATCTTTAAATTAAACGCGCTAACACGGCCATTCTGAAAAAAGCTCGTGCTCTGAGCGGTAATTCAAAACTCAAATTATCAATGATATAATTCACTTCAGCTGATGACATTCCGACTTGTTTTAAGTAGTACCTACATTATATTCAAATTATTTGTTTCTTTGTCCAGTTGTCAGGCTAAACCACTGTCTGGATCCATACTGACAAGTGACAATCAGGTTATTATTATTTTCCGCCCAGTTGTAAGACTAAGTCACAGAAAACCCGTACAGACAAGTGGCATCCGATTATATTATTTGCCCAGTTGTAAGACTA
>CAJQZN010041389.1:64827-75506 GCA_907164685.1 Colias eurytheme
CCCAGTTGTAAGACTAAGTCACAGAAGACCCGTACAGACAAGTGGCAGTCGATTATCATAATTAGTTTCCATTACCGCTAACACGGTCATCTAAATTTGGCTTTGGTACTATTCTTACACGTACATAGGATACAATAGTAGTCTAGCAATTGCTTGTACTTTACGCTTCATAGCAATCACTGTCGAGTATTATTGTGATTTACATAGGATTCAATAGCTCAACGAGTTTTTCTAGCTGCGAACAGCGGCTTCTGTATCTCATCTGTATCTCAATTCTCAAGTGATAACCATAAGTCCTGGAACATAATTAAAAGTTAAAACACAAGTTATATCCGGCTTGGCCATAGTAAAACAATAACACAAAACGTTCTCGTACGTTCATTTGAAATGAGTACGGTAATTTTATCTCGTGATGTCAAAACACAGTGTTATAACACAAACATAACCGCTCGGCCAACTTGACCTTATAGAACACCATCACATTCACACGATGAACTCAAACTCAAATATTGATTTATTCAACTAGACTTCGCTTAGAAGCGTTTTTCAATCGTCAATATACATAAAAATAATAATTTACCACCACAATAGCTTACACTGGGCGCCATCGAAGGCACCACATAGGATCCAAATTCCATGGGATCAAAAACTTATTATTTGTGACATAAGCACGTCGTTTGCTTACCACAATTATTAAAGGCTCAAATATCCTGGACAACCGCCCGGATTGCACATCACAGTATAATATTGATGAACTACATTACCGTTACAATATTCCACACCACAAACATTTACTTCACACAACGCACAAGAAAACACACATTGTGCGAGTTCCTTCATCTTTGTTTACTTGAAGTCAATTCAATTCAATTTTTTCGAAGGTTGAAATCCACAGTCGCATACTGTCATGATGGTGACAGTGACAGTTGCACACTGTCACGTAGTATGATGGAAGAATTTGTGCCAGCCTGCCAGGATTCCGAGTAAGGGCTGGTTCATCTTCTACTTCTGATGTTAAAGCGTGGTTGTATTACGTATTTAAATACTGATATAATACTTTTTAGACATCTTGACTCGACCAAAGTCGGTACAAGAATGACTCGCAAGTCGCAACCGCAGACGACCGTTATTTATAGGACGACTATTCGAGTGGCGTGACTGTGTAAGTCAGCGCAGGTGTTATTTGTGTTGTTTTGATCGTTATTTTGAATATGACATGTAATATTATTATTATTTGATAATTAAATGATTATTAATACTTTTATCCATTTGATTATTATTAAAATAATTAATTAAGTTCATCAATTGATTTACTTTTAAAATATAATTTTATCTTTAAATTAAACGCGCTAACATACATGCTCTTTTTGGATTAAATTATTTGAAGTGTCCATTGATTGTGATTGTTTTTTATAGTTAAGGGTTTCAAATATCTCGGACATAAATTTAAATACAAAATCATGCACCGATTTAATATATTATATAAGTAAAAAAAGATATATCTCGTCAGTTTGATAAGGAGTTATCTAGTTCATAGTTCTTACTTCTTATTTAAACATATTATATCTACAACAATAATAAAAAGCAACCATCGTAGGGTCCAAAAAATCTATATTATCCATTTAACAATATGTACCTACACACGAGAAATATATCTACTGCGAAAGTTGTCGAAACTAGAGTCGCATCAAAAATGACCGCGCAGTCTCGAAAGCGTGTGGATGTCTAATGGAACTAATTTTGTGTCCGTGAGTTTGATTCGTGTCGTATTTCATTGTTTTTGGGAACTTTTTGATGTTATCAATTTGTATGAAACTTTTGCTTAAAGGAACTAATAAAAATTAATATAATAATGGGTTCAAGATCATCAAAAACAAGATTTAGAATTGTTTTAGTAATGCGTGAATAAATCATGATTCATGATAAATTATTTTTCGTTTTAATAAGATAAGTAATAAGCTATTTTTCTAACAAATGTTTTTGTTATATTTTTTGCAATATGAATAAAATAAAGTATAGGTACCTAGGTATAGACATTAAAAACCAAACAAAAAAAATCAAAATGCTCAAAAAATTTGTCTATTCTTACGGACTTTAATATGTACCTGCATGTGAAATCAATAGAAAAGTATGATATATTTTTATAACATCGATGTAAAAGGGGCAAACAATTAGCAATTTAAAATAATAACCAAATTTGAATAAAATATAATAGAAATTTCCCCTTCCGTAGCAATCGAGTAGAGTACAAATGATTTGTCCAATTATTCCAGTTTCCGATGTGGCATTTCACATTCGAGTGAGTATTGAAGGGTGGAACCACAGAATATATAATAAGTCAGAAAATATAAAAATTATAACGCTTAACCGACTACACTAAAGGAGAGTAGTGTTTATCCAGAATAATGTAGAGTTCTATTGCATGTACTGTAATATGTTGTGTAAATGGCTTGATAAATTATAACTTACTAGCTTTCCACCCGCGGCTTCGCACGCTTTGTCTAAAACCTAATAAATTATATACTAAAACCTTCCTTGAGAATCACTAACTATTTCAAAAAACCGCATCAAAATCCGTTGCGTAGTTTTAAAGATTTAAGCGTACAAAGGGATATCATCTGTGGTCAAGCGCATCCCTGTTATCCATAAGAGAATAAACAGGCATATTTTAATATGTATAGCCACAGTGTATAGCACTACAAAACAGTATTAAAAATTCGTAATTTGACGACAAACTACACGTACCTACAGTTTCAGAGATTGTCTCTTCCAAACTTCCTACTTTCGGCATTCTCGTCAAATACATTATCAAAAGTGACTATATAAACTAAGCTAGGTATACTTTATATTCTTCCGCATGTTATTTACGATTTTATAACAGACCCTGACTGATAAGGGTCCGCCCGTGTCACCGCTTAAACTTAATTAACTTACTCTCATTACTGGTGATTAATACTGGGGATAGTTCCGCCTGAATCCTAATTTGTTTCAACAGTATACTATCAGTAAATATAAAATGTGTGTTTGTTCGTACAATAGGCAAAGATCGTTATAGTATATGAAGTACGGATTTTTATTATATTCTTAAGGTTTCCTTTAGAATCAGAAGGTGTCCTTTGCATAATTAAATTATTAAGGTACGAACTAACTCTAGGTACTAACACCTAACACTACATTTTAGTAAAAAATATATACCTATATCTACCATTAAGTGAAGTCCCATGTCCCCTATAGTGGGGTAAGAGGCAGATGCATTATACATCTGTTTCACTGATCGATTTTCTTTAGGGACAAGTAGGTGATCAGCCTTCTGTGTCCTGCCAGACAGAAACATTTTTTTTTCTTTGTCTCCACCGGGAATCGAACCCAGGACCCCTCAGTGTTACGCTCACGCGTCAACCACTATACCAAAGAGGAGGCGGTGGTATTCTTAAAAGTAAAGCACCTAGTTTTGATGTATTCAAATTAAATACAAACAATAACTACACTAAATACATATCTATAAGAATTGTACATTATCTCACATTATCAATATCAGTTCAGTAATTCCTGCGGTCCACAGAGCAGTTATAAAGCTGTTGTAATCAGAATGGGCACTTAATTATCGGCCCTTTAAGCCAATTTGCGCATCTGCAGATAATATCGCTTTGATGCATATTTATTACTATAATAATCACGTGGGATCTTGTTAATCGATCGTGGAATAAGTTTATTTTTTTAATAGATTACCTGTATGGAAATAACAGGTGAAAAAGTGAAAAATAATTAATTATGAACTTCAAAACTTAAATAGGAACGATAATTACGATTAGTCATGAAATATTCTTTAAAATCCTCCAAATGTAAAATTTCGTTATTTACCACGTGAACGTAAAGCTGTTTAATGTTTAGCTATATAGATGTTTACCTAATCAAAGCAATTCTGTTGGCTTAATCAACGTTAACTTTGGCTTCACTCCAAAAATAAAAAATAAACATTGTAAAAAGTTTACAATATTTTCGTGTGCATGTAATTAGGTCACACTCATATCGGAACAGTTATAATTTGTAAATGAACGAGCTTAAAGCTATAACTTGGGACCTGCATCTTGGTTTTTATTAAAAAAAAATGAAGTTCCATGTCCCCTAGTAGGATAAGGGGAAGATGCATTATACATCTGTTTCACTGATCGATTTTCTTTAGGGACGAGTAGGTGATCAGCCTTCTGTGTCCTACCAGACCGAGACATTTTCTTTTCTTCGTCTCCACCGGGAATCGAACCCAGGACTCCTCGATTCTACGCTCACGCGTCAACCACTGTACCAAGGAGGCGGTTAGTTTTAATTGTTGTTATATTCATTACTAGCTGTGCCCCGCGGTTTTACCCGCATTGCTCCGCTCCTATTGGTCTTAGCTTGAAGATATATAGCCTAAGGGTGCACACGCACCGGCTACCCGCGTATGAACCCTATAATATTATGTTGCCCTGACCTGTTAGTAATATTCATACAAATTTTGAAGTAAATCCATGTATTTATGAGTTTAGCCTGGCCATACATACAGATAGACAGACAAAAATTATATTATTTAAGTAGTACTCAGATGATTGCTTGCCAAATGCTAAAAATAAATTACTAAAAAAATATTTTTCATCTGGGATGGTGGTTTGAAACCCTTTATTTCCACCAATAGTATAATTTCATACACTGAAACGCAGCCTAAAAGCCAGCAGAAAACATTGATATAATATGTTAACGGATTGTATTTTTAATTTACTTTTAATTTATAAGTAATGCAATAGAAATAAGAAATATTAATTAAGTACCCTACATAGTTAAACAATCAGTTAACATGTTACCTGTCCTTAAAAAAATAATAAGTATTATAATTAATTTAGGGCTGATTTTTCAATCCTTGGTTAAAACTTATTCATCGAATAATGTATTAAACCTTTGTTAAAACCAATTAATCATTTGAAAAATGTATTCTTATTGTCCGTATTTGACATTTTACAGGTGACATTTTAAAATGTTCGTGTAATACTTTGGACGGATAAATTTTAACCAAGGATTGAAAAATCGCCCCTTATTGAAGTACGAAATATATTTACAATATCTTGACATGAATTAATTGACACATAAAATTTATACAAAATGTATTTAGTTCTCAGTGAATCTTGTACCAAAATATTGGAATATGTATACTGATATATTATATTGAATGTCTATAGGAAGGTAAATAAGTTCCTAAACCTGAATAAATTTCTTATCAATAACATGAATATAAGAAAGCGCACATTTTATAGTCATTAATAAAATCCTTAAATTATGGCAAATATAAGGAAAACTTTGTTAATTACTTTTGATATAGTATTATAGATATACGGGTTTAATTTTTAATATTTAAATATTAATTGTAATAAGTAGACATCGGATTATATGCACTAACAAAATGCCAAAATATGCATGCAAATATGCACTAAAAAAGGCCGAAATATGCACTAAAAACGACTGATATGCCTAAAATATGCACGATAAAAAATCAAAAAACCTTTATTATTTTTATATATTTAAATCAAAGATTGTACAAAACATTGAAATTTTCTTGAAATTAAGTATAGTTTTTGTGCCAATATACAATTACTTAAGCATTTTTACCAAATTTTCGAGCGCAAATTTGTGACGTTTGTCACCCGCGAGCCCAGTGTTGCCACCTTAGACCTTTCCGAGCTAAATCTAGCCCTTTTTTGGAATTCAACCCGTGTTTTAAGTTTTTAGCCCCAAAAGGGTAATCTAGCCCTATTTTGAATGGCTCAAAATTTACTTAAAATGGAGCCCATTTTGTAATTTTTTGCCATTTTACCATGCCAAAATAGGGTTTGTTTACTCGCTGAGCGTTCTGATTGGCTACTAAAGGTTAGTCGACCAATCAAAACTCCCGCTACTTAACGAAATATGCACGATTGGGGAAAAAGGCTAAAATATGCACTAACGCCGTAATTAGAGAGTTTTATGCATTTGCATATGCAAATATGCAAATGCATATAATCCGATGTCTAGTAATAAGAAATCTCGGACTGAATAAATTATTTTAACTGTAATGGAGTTTTATTCATATTTATATACATAAACTAGCTGCCCCGGCGAACTTCGTACCGCCCAGTCAATGAATATCGTGTTACCTTTGGGCTATTGGGTTTGGAACTAATTTAGGCTTTGATGAATGGAATACAATGATACAAAATAAATATATATAACAGCATTTTATTTCGATGAATAACACATAGGTATAGGTAAATAGAATAAAAAAAAATAATGAGATACTTACTTAATTACTTCATACACAGGTGCCAGATAGAAATTATCGAATTAAACTACGTTTTGCAGCCTGTGATGCATTCGGACTAACTCTTTTCATTCTCGTTTCCTTTCACTTTAGTTATGATAGTTCTACCACTATCATCTTGTTGGCCTGTGATAGTTTCTACAGTAAATTTTCGTGGATTCCTTAATCCTTTTGGAACACTCGCTGTCAACCATGCATGGTGATTGGCGGTTGATGGTGCCACATGGTCCATGAATCATATTCGTGATTACAACATAATGTCGGTCTGGATCGATTTCAGGATTAGCAATCCCCGCATATACAATCTCATCTATTTTATCTGCCCGAATTCGTTCGACTAACCAAATTAAAATGTGTGCATGCAAGCCTGATTTTTTTCATTCGATTGAATACCTACATCCATCATTGAATAATCCGAAAGATGTGTTGCTTTAAAGTTTAATGTAACTCATTGCTTGAAAACACGTGTGGTAATGTCGAGCCGATCACTTGATAATTGTCCGGGAAGCAGCAGTAGAATAATTTCCATCCATTTTGGATTTCATGTAAATGTAATGAATAGATCCAGGCCGACCTAAATGATAGAAAATAAAAATGCAGAAATTTAATTAGTAAGTATTTTATTTAATAAGCGAATCTTGTAAATTAATTAAACCACAAGCTATAGTTATAACATCATCAAGAACTTTAACCAAACTTAAGTAAGACAAGCATATTGTGGTTTTAACATGTTAAATTCACGTACCCATCCTATCACTCGCTCTACGTGAATTCTCAAAGTAGCTATTTGTTTGGTTTCTTGAGCTTCTGCTTTAGTTAGCTTACTACTTGGTGGCCGTACTAATTCCACACCCATTCAACTTAAAAATACTTCCACATGCTTAAATCCTCTATCTGCCATGACGCACATATTGGATTGCAAACATTTTGAAAAGTCGGAAGTTTCAACAATGCATGTGTCTGTTATTCGACCTCCATAACCATTAGAAATATAGTTTATCAAACCATTAGGTGTATAGGATATAAGGTACTTAATGGCTTTCTTGCAATCAGACCAGGAAAGCGCTTGATTTAAGGCATTAGAAGGTTTCTGTATTTCAATCTCTAAACAGTCTATTATGCAAGTCACATTACTGTATTTATCTCTAAAAGCCATTGGTAGATTTTTTTTAATCAATTTATTATCTAATGGTACAATAAAAGGACGCATTAAGCGCGTCACACACGGTGAAGATACCCACAAAATTTCGCGTCATTTGTAACAGGATGGCGGTTCTACAGGGGTCTTAGTACGCAATGACAAAAGAAAAATGATGGTCCGAACGCTGATACCGGATGCGTTAAGATACTGTAATATAAAATATAACAGTATCTTAAGATAAAATATTATAGTATCTTCACCGTGTGTGACGCGCTTTACACTCGCTAAAATAGGTATATTTTTCAAAAAAATTTTGCCTGGATAAGTTTTATCAATTCCAAAGTCATCAGCAAGTTTACGGAATGAATTATTTAATAATGTGTAATTAATTTATGTGTATGTGTTTAAAAGCAGATTCAAAAAAATTGGTTGTTTGTAAAGTAGGTTTACGATCGAGATGTTTACGTGATAACTTAATGCAGTGGCAGCGCTCGAGATGAGACGGGAGATCGGTCCGTCTCTCTCTCGTTATACCTGCGATCACGCTCGTGAGGTTTTGATGTGACACAAGTTTCTGAACATGTCACCCGACTAAAATGATTTTAAAAACGTTATCACGTTAAAATAAAACAACAAATTGATTTATCGTACATAATTTATTATCCCTATTTTACGCGTTTTATCCACTGGATAATATGACGCAGATTGATCTACTCAGTGTTGCCAAGTTCTAAAAATTACCCACAATATGTGTTATTTTTAGTACTTGGCAATAACTAAAGTTTTAACGGTAAAGATGATCAGCTTTAATATTAGCAGCTATTTCGCTTTCCCATTTGTCGCCGTTGGAAAGTAACTTTTCTTTATTGTAGAGAAGTTCTTCGTGAGTTTCGGTCGAGAACTCGAAGTTGGGGCCTTCCACAATCGCGTCTACGGGGCACGCCTCCTGTCGATTTAAAAAATATTTAATTAACCATGACGCGAACTTTAAATTTTACCTTCAACGCGCCTAACGATTTTTTTCTAAACTCACAATTTCAAGAACAATTGTCAATTTTAGTTGTAATGTTAACAGATTCAGTAAATTATAAGCACTAACTTATGATTTCGCAAAATAACCTATATGTAAATTTTTATTCTTTTCTATAAATTGTAAAAATGTGAAAAAATAAAACAAATACAAATAACAAACCTGACAGAAGCCGCAGTAGATGCACTTGGTCATGTCGATATCATAACGCGTCGTTCTTCGGGAACCGTCCTTGCGCTCCTCAGCTTCAATTGTAATAGCCTAAACAATAAACAAAATAATTTATAAATAATAATTATTTTATGAAACAAGCTGAAATCGGGACAACGTCTGTCTCGTTGTCCCAATTTCACGCAAATTGTGAAACCCGTGAAGTTAAATTGACGTTAAAATTTTGCATATTATTAATTTGTAAGCATGTCCATTTTTCTAAAGGTTTTCTTTCACATAGATAACATCCTTCTCCTGACAAAAACTAACACATAAAAATAAGAAAAAATGTGTGCGTGTACTAGTGTACACACGTAAGAAGTGAATCTTCTTTATGACCTTATTTTTCAAAAAATAATTAACTATATACAACTTTACAGAAATACGTCGAATCACGCGTGGTAGGGATAAAAACAAGATGGCGCGTAACGGAAAAATGTCACGCGTAACGAAAAAATGTTACACTCAATTTTTTTTTAACCCTGATAAAGTTTCACTTCAATTATTGGAATCGGTCCAGCCATTCACGCATATAGTCGTGACCAGGGGAATTTTATATATTATACAATATATGTATAGAGTATATATAGAGAATATATAGAGTACAACTTTTTCAGTACAAACTTAATAATTGCACGCCTCATAAGCGAAGCATTGAGGTGGGTACTACTGTCACTTCCCGCAAAACATCTGATTTTTCAAACTTAAAATGTCTTTATGTATCATACATTGCACTTGTAAGATAATACATACACACACATATTAAGAAAAAACACTATTTTTAACGTTCATGATATTTTTGATGTCATTTTTGTTATTTAAACTAGTTAAAAAACAGTTTAAAAAAGTTCTGTCTTGGACGTCCGTGTGTCTGTATGTGCGGATCCTTTTTCTTGTTAACACGATAGCGACCGAAATACTTTACTAATCGAGTCTTTTTTTTCTCTTACGCTTGAGTATGCTCAGGAATAGAACCCTTTCATTTTTCAGGGTCTGATTCGATGTGGTTTAATTGTTATTAAATAAACAAAAATAATAATTAATAAATATTTATTAAAAAAAAATTATGAGGCGTGCACTTTTGGATTTTCCAAATTATTTCTATTATACAATCAATATACAACAATGGCTGTATTGAAAATGATTTAGGCATAGCGAGAAATCATTTAAGTTTATGATAATTTAGTAATTTTTTGTTTAATTTAACTGATTTGAAATTATTTGGGCAGAAACTAAAAAATCTATAGATTTACTTCTCTTGATATGGGATAAACATCTAAACTGTTTATTCAATTACATAACCAGTCAAACAACTTAAAAAATATAAAATACTAGCGGTCCGCCCTGGCTTCGCCCGTGGTACATATTACGCAATAAAAGCCTATGTTCTTTCTCAGGGTCTTAAGATTATCTGTGCCAAATTTCATCAAAATCAGTCCAGTCGTTTATGCGTGAAAACCGTGTATATGTTTATACATACATACCTTTCCTCTTTATAATATTAGTATAGAAGATTAAATAATACTTCCATAAACCTACCTTTCAAACATCTTCACAGTAATGTCAGGGGTCGATGGAGGACTAGTCTGTATTTTCAGCCTGCTGAGGTGTACATAGTGTTGAAATGCAAAGCTCCATTGATTTAAATCACTATACAAAAGCCCAAGTAGGTTGTGACCACTGACATTACGCCATTCCTGTATTGGCTCCTAGAACAATTTTTATTTATGGATATAGGTATGGAAATTGCATTAATGTTATTTTTTATAAATTTTTATTCTCTTGTCTTTGTTGTTCTAAGAATTAATGAATAGGTTATTTTTTACGTTTTATGAAGGTTAATATGCGGTTCAATGAAAGCACAATGATTCTACTAAATTTGATTCTAGATATTATTCATGGTCATGCTAATTTGATTTTTGTTTAATGGTTCGTGTTTTTGAATTAAAATTATTTAACTACACCAAATACGA
>CAJQZN010041390.1:0-15758 GCA_907164685.1 Colias eurytheme
ATTTGTGTAATAATGTCCTATAATATTTATTTATTTATTTATTTATTATTTTCCACAATACAGATTTGTGTTGAACATTTATACTGCACTTTGGGTAACAACTATAACGTAATAAAAAAATATTATAAAATAAAAAAAAAAGATTAAAAATCCTCCATACAAATCTGTTTTTCTGTTAGCCTACGCCATCTGTGCCGAAACGCCAACTGAATTCGAAATAAATATAACTAGTACAAAACTAAGTTGCGAAGGGTGCATTGTTAGAGACCTTTGTGGCCATGATATATCGCCAGTAAATCTGGAAACACAATAAGTATTGGCAGGTGGCCGTATTTCACTTCTGTAATCACGTAACTTAATTACCATACATTTTAAGAATATTCGATATAAAAATTAGGTTACTGTGTGGTTTAATTGTGAATTTAAAAAATAATTTGGGTAGATCTTTGTGGATTCCGTATCGGTATATATATGATGGTTTTCGTAATAACAAATTAGGCACGAAATAATTATTGATCGAAATAAATTAATGAATCTTACTAAATTTAATTTAAAATTGATAAATTTAATTTACACGTAAAACATAGAGCAAATCGTGAATAACTTTTAATTATTATCACGTGTTATCTGTATTGCATTTAAAACAATAAAATCAGTAGCCAGATAAGTTTTACTAAACTGTGTTTAAATCTGAAGTGCTTAAAGCGAATTAAACGGAGAGTGATTTAAGGAAGAATTGAGAATTCAGCTCGCATCATTGTTTAATTGACAACGGTAGCAAAAGTAACATTACTTAAAATAAAAATACCTGCAAAGGCATTAATAATAAAATTATACTTTTTAAATATTAACGTTTCAGTAGGTATCAAGTTACCATACATACATATCCTTGGACAACCACATCAAAATAAGATTTCCCCCAAACGATAGATAAAAATAGCCTCTCTTCACACATCCCTTGTTCGATATTCAATGGAGTGTTATTATTAAACTGTTGTCAGTTAAGCGTTAATCACACGTTACACAAGATGTTAACGGTCGGTTAATAATCGACCCTTGTAAGGGTAATAAGGAAAACGAATTTTGGAAGAAACGTGATATTTTTGGAAGCTGTAGGTATGTATAAGAGTCATCTTGATATACAAGTTTTACCTAGTTCGAGATTCATTACTTATAGGTATAAGATATAAAAATTGTCAATACTGATTATTTTTATAACGGAAATTATATGTATTACTGCGTTTTCACTGTTAGATAGTCTATTTATCTAGGAAGGCTATGCTATATATTTTCGTCACACTAAGACTGGGTATATAGGAGCGAAGTTATGCGGGTACTACTCCGCGGTAACCGCAGTGTGCTACGCATGTGTTTCACAGCACGTATCGGTGTTGAAACATAAATTTGACAAATCCGCATTGTAGGTAATATGAAAACAGATATGTATCACTGCGATACGTGGAGGTGAAATATACGTATGTACTATGTACGTATTACAATTGAGAATATAAAAAATAAAGCTATTTGTTATTTTTGTTTCATAACGTGTGTTATAATATTGTACGATGTATTTTACCTTATTCACGTGATTTGTTTATTCGTTAAATGATGATTATTTTCAAGATGATTTTAATTTGTAAAAATGGATATTTTTGAATTCATAAATTACATTTAAAGAGAAATCATTTTTTGTTTGAAATAGGTTGGGAACCCTGCGACCACTTTATAAATTTTAGTAATGAACACAAAATTAACCATAGGACTCGTTTTTGTGAAAAAAATTGGTTGTCTGTAAAGTCGGTTTACTGACGATAGTTGAACGTGACAACGTCCGATTGTGCTTCTTTGTCGCTCGTTCCGCGCTCTCGTTTGCACTTCAAGCCTATGGAACGCCTCAGAGCGAGGTAACGCCGCATGAGTCATGTTTTTTTGTGCGTGCAGCCGGCTCTATCGAATTATAAGACGTTGTCACGTCAAAAATATAATACTCACCTACATGAATTTTTCAAAACATTTGCCGTGTTCGTATTTTACTTTTTTCACATCCAATGCATAAGTCCGTTGCCAAGCAACCGCAATATCAAGAACCTTCCGTATTACAAACAAAAGTTGATGAAAACGTGTTGTACAATTTGTATTCGCGTCTCGCCAAATTGCGTTACACATACAGTAATCTCTTAAACCATACGAGTTCTTGGAATAAACATGGTTTATTAATCTGTTTACACATTGTTTGTATGATTATGTTTACGAATTTATGTTCAACTCCATTTCCTTTATCGTGAGCAAACGTTTAAAACAAATCGAATTTGTTGTTTAATTAAAAGTTCACCCTAAGTTAATTTCACAGAAATATTTGCTTTTGAGTCTATTAAATGAAATCGAAATAAACAATCGTACAATATTGTTTCTTAAATCCTTTATTTATTCACAAGTACAAAAAGACAATAAAGAATATCAACAATGTATTCCAAGTAAACGAACGGGGACACAAAATTGTTTGTACAAGCCGATTCATTATGGATTTTCTTAGTACCTACGGATAAAATTCCGTAGGGACTACAAAAAAGCGTTTCAATTTGTGATGTATGTATTTCTTTATTTCTAGTTCTCGGAGGATTGCAGCTCATTCCGACAAACTAATCGAAAACCTACTTTTTGCGAATCGAATCGGTGCAGGGACGCCCTGCGACATCGTACTTGGATTTAAACTAGAGCAAGCTATTTAGCATTTATGTTCGAACCCTGTTTGGGTCTTGGAATTGGGAATCAAACAGAATTCATTCATTAATTATTCCTTTTAAATTGTGATGTCAATTGTTTCCTTGAATGTACGTTCAAAGGTTCTATTTTAATATTTAGATTGTGATTATTATGTTGTAATATTAAGCTCAATGCATTGTTTAAATTTGAAAAGAAGGTTATATTGTCATTCATTTCATAATATATTATAGCGTATACGTAGCGTTAGCTACTATTAATGTTTAATAACTGTAAATTTATTAAAATAAGATTTAGTAATGAAAATGTTGATCAGCAGGTTAAATAATACAAATAAAATACGTAGAATCATTAACATTTAACTTAACATTTACGAGTAGTTTACGGAGAATGTGTGGGAGTTTCTGTTGAATCAACCAATCGAAAACAAAATCTTGTTTATCCCTTATCTTGTTGTATAAACATCTTCCGTAAGTAAAGAATAAGTTTGTATTTTAATAGTGTCATTGAATCCGCTGAAGATTGTCTTCTCTTGTTATTCACAGTTTTAAGTTGATTATAGTAATAAAAATCTCGAAGTAAACTGCGTTTATTATTTTTGTCTTCTAAATGTGAATCGTGTTGTTGAATATGTATTTATAGGTACGTAGTGTGCGACTTCTGCTCCTTATAAGAGAGTATTTCCTCCGCATATCGAAATGATATAAAAAGTTGTTCTCGTATATTACGACGCTGTATTATTTTCATGATCGTCATATTCTCATTATTGAAAGTAGCTGAACTGAAAGATCGGATTTGGACTATAGACCGATCTTAGTTTATGAAATGACAATTACATAATATGTTCTTTGTAGTTATTGTTGTTTTTTATACGATCGATGTTCAATAGGCACAGATAGAAACGTTAAATTATTCTCGAATATGATGTCCACCTAGACCAAGCTGCTTCGCTCAACAATTTTGCGCGGCTGTTCTCCCTGTCTTCGTCTGTTCGCCTAAAATATAAGTAAAGATAAAGATAAAAAATAATACATATAAAGGATTGAATATAGGACATAACATTATCATGGTTGATTTTACAATCAGCAAGAAAACATTAAGCGTAAGATTAAACTTTCATATTATCATACGAAATAATAAAAATATACATGTACAAATAATTTTTTCTCCATAAAGTTAACTTACGATTAAAAAAACTCTTATTTATTTCTACTATAAAAATAAAACGTAAATGGATCTGGTGAAGTGAAGCATTTATTTTAAATGCTCATATATCAGAGAGTGAATATAATATTTTTATATGAAAACATGTAAAAACTTTGTTGTTGTTATTCGCAAAGGCTACTGAATGGATTGGACTGAAATTTGGTATGCAGATTAGGTATGGTTTGGAATTATTTAAATGTTTGCTTTGTATTTTATTTCCTTTATTTTTATTGCTTTAAAAATATAATAAACTAGCAAACCGGGCGAACTCCGTTTCGCCCCCAGAGACACCTTTTCTTTGCTATAAACCTCACGGAGCCCGCGAGACCTTTCCAACGAATGCAAAACCGTGGAAATCGGTTCGTGCATTCTGGAGTTATAGCACAGATTAGAGAATAGTTACTTCGGTTATAGCGTCAG
The DNA here is from genome assembly GCA_907164685.1 of Colias eurytheme. Classification (NCBI taxonomy): domain Eukaryota; kingdom Metazoa; phylum Arthropoda; class Insecta; order Lepidoptera; family Pieridae; genus Colias; species Colias eurytheme. The sequence continues at coordinate 4,348 of CAJQZN010041390.1, forward strand.
GAAGGAAAACACGACTTATTTTTATATAGTAGATGTCTGTAAAATAATGTGAACGCTGTCCATTTTATACTGTTTCTATATTAGTTAATATTATGTATACTCAAACTACATGGTACTAAACAACGGTGATAAATTATAATTATATAAAAAATGTAAATCTCATCTTTCCGGAAGAGTCAGAAAGTTTTTGGAAGCGGCTGCTCCTTTTCTCACATAATATAGCTAAGAACAATGAATAAGCAAGATTTTGGATTAAAAACTTGAAACTCTGAGACCAGAGCTACAAAAATACAGACACAATAATATAATATAAATAAAGTTAATAACATTCTTTGCTTCGGACTTCAAGGTCATTTAAAATTTATATATGTAACAAACGCTGTAGTCCCAAAACGATTAATTTTGTTGATGTTTGATACCTATGTTACAAATACTATATTCCTAAAATAATAAAAAATGTAACCAATCAGGTTCATCAGCTTTTTTGTGCATTTATTTTTTGACTAGCTGCACTTCGCGGTTTCACCCGCGTGGCTCCGCTCCTGTTGGTCTTAGCGTAATGATATAATGCCTTTAGGCAATCTAACACCGAAATAATTTTTCCAGTATTCCAAATCGGTCTAGTAGTTCCTGAGATTAGCGCGTTCAAACAAACAGACTCTTCAGCTTTATAATATTAAGTATAGAATTATAGATAACGTAACTTTTTAAAATTTACATAAGTAATAGTAAACATAAAGTCATGAATTTCAGCAAGTATGCGACAATATACGGCATACCTACATGTATACAGAATCTGCTGCAGAAATAAAAACGCAGCGAATCGTGCCCACTCGGAAGTTAATGGGTCAGAATATCTCGACGTAATACGTTCCAATGTTCTGAAATATAACGTTCGCTGTTTCTTTGTGGAATAGAATCATGTAGTTTCTAGAATGATCGTGTATGTCTTGATGTATATTTTGTTCTTGCATATATTGGTGGGTTCAGATGCTTGCGTTCAAAGTGACATTTAACGAGCACAAGCACGGGCACAAGCATGTAAACATGTTGTTTGTGCATGCGCCCGTGTTTGTTTGTTTGTACCGTAAGTGCACGGACTGCTTGCCGGGCTGTTTGCCGGACTGCTTGCCGGGCTGCTTGCCGGGCTGCTTGTCGGGCTGCTTGCCACGCATCTGAACGTACCCTCAGACCAATAAAAAAGTATTTATTGGTCTGAGAACGTACCATATAATATATAAATTTAATGACAGTGAAGTCTTTTTGATGGGAAAGGCTAAGATTGCAAGGCGCCCGTTAATTTATAAATTAATTCTTTTGAAATATTAAACGCTTGTTTTTCAGAGGTTCGCCTATTCAGTGCTGCAATTACATTTGATGTAATTTCGTATGTTTTATTTAGTTTTATCCTCTCTTTTATTTATAATGAGTGAAAACTATATTTAATTTATTTTAAATGGACTTCATTGCTATTTATATTATGAAGGTACTAGGAATTTATGATGTATATGTGTATGTATTATGTTGTCGGATATTGGATATATTTGAGATTAATTAAATGGAGGTATTACAGTGTATTAGATATGCCTAAGAGTTAATTGCTTGCACGTATAATGTACCTAGGTATATCAACCAGACTAATACATTATTAGTATGATAACCATATCTATTACGTTACTGATCTTAGAATAATATACTTATGGATAATTATAAGCTCATTAAAGAATATTAAAACTGGCCAAGTACGAGTCGGACTCGCGTACGAAGGGTTCCGTTATGCGTACTATCTATAATAGAAAATAATTGATTGTATAGGGTATTAATATTTAATTTTAATTTTAAGTATTTGTTGTTATAGCGGCAACGGAAATACATAATTTGTGAAACTTTCAGTTTTCTAGCTGTCACAGTTTATGAGATACAGCCTGGAGACCATAGAAATCTAAATAACAAGACACTAGAAGTCGTAAGCGCGCGTGACCTTGTCGCCACTCAGGTGACTTTCACAACACCAGCGTGTTCGTCACTGTTCAGTTGCTCTGGAGACGTATGTGTATAAACATGGTGTGTTTCAGCATATCCCATTGCGGAAATTCTTCCACAAGTTGTAATTATACTAATAAAGAAATAATATTTCATCGGTAAATATTTCTTTTTTAGAAATAATGCCGTTTTTCCTTAAAATTATAGAATATTTACAAGTATTACGAGTGTCACCATAGTAATCGAAATAACAATGAATGACACAGTCTACCATTCTTATTATCACGTTTAACACAAATTTCAACCTTATTTCTATGAGTTTATGTTCAAAGTTATTATATCTATTGAAAATTGACAACTTCTGTTGTAGAAAAGCCGAATTTTTTCGTATTGGAACAAAAAGAAACAAAACGTCTCATATACTTAGGGATGTTATTCTAAAATAAACCGTAAATTCGTAAGTTAGGATACATATTAAAAAGCTTAATTTAATATTTAAGTTAGTTTTCACTAAAATCAAGCTGTCCAATAAAAGGCATAGTTTACTTGTGTGTACTGTTTAGCTGTCGGTTTAAATGTGTTGATTTTGGCGACAGCGGTTTTCATATGAATTATGACATTATAGCACTTCTATGTGTCTTGTTATTTAGATTTCTATGCTGGAGACAGACAGACAGCGGAGGCTGTAAATAGTGTCCTGTTTTACCCTTTGGGTACGGTACCCTAAAAATTTACATCTTTATCACTACATAGTATAAAACAAAGTCGCTTTCTCAGGGACATAGGCACCCTTTGTGTGCTTAAGTCTTTAAAACTACGCAACGGATTTTGATGCGGTTTTTTTAATAGATGGAGTGATTCAAGAGGGAGGTTTTAGTAGATAATTTATTAGGTTTTAGACAAAGCGGGCGAAGCCGCGGTCGGTAAGCTAGTATTCTATAATAAAAATGTATTTACAACAAAATTTATATACTTAACGTAAAATACACTAAATCCAATTCGAAGTGCGGAGTTTTCCGTGAAGTTTCACTGTAAAGTTTTAAAGAAAAATTGTAAGAGGGTACTTGTTGGGAACGGAACGTCTGTACATTTACTTTAACTAATTCGTTAGCTTGGACGGATTGTCTTTATTTTCTCCCTTTCTTGCTTTAAATCAAACTGGGTTAATTAAAAATAAATTACAGTACTCTAAAAGCAGTTGGTGATATTGCTCTTTTAGTAAATTAAGTTTATGTTTGGAATATTATGAATGCTCCTGGAATTGTGAATGGACCTGTAATCTTTAGATATGAATGTACATAAATTAAGGGAGAGGATAATCTTTACGTCTTTGAGTGAACTGGGTAACAATAATATAATATTAAGTGAATTGAGGCAGCTATGACAGAGTAGAAACAAAAAATAGAAACTAATTTTGGACGTTCTTAGAAATTTGATTTGTGCGAATGGGTACATTATTTTACTGTTTATTTTCAACTTTAGGACTTCAGGATACTTCTTACGCAATGCAGTAAAATTCACTAATTAATGGTAGGTATTTGAACTCGGTTTCCAAGAGGAAAGTTTATGTACAGGATCCTTCTTTCTTCCAAAGAAAGAAAAGATAACAATACAAACAACATTATCAAAAGAAAAAAAAACATACACTTCAACTTTTAAGGATGTATTGCTGGCATGATAAAAACTCTTCGTTTATGGCTTACCAACAATGGACGGAAGTTTTGAAATTTCGTTAAAAATTTTCGCCATTACAAGGGTCTAAGAGGCACCGTGAAAGGGAAAATGATTTATGCATGGTATGTGTTCAGCACATTAGCACGTTTCGAGCAGTCGCGTTTTAAAACTTTGGGTATCCTAGTATTTCAAAGTTCCGTGATTAATTATAAATTTAATACCACAGTAGATGTGAGCTTGAGAAAATTCAAATAACGATTGAATTTTCTCAAGCTCAACGAGAAAATCGTGTTTATTTCTGGTTTTCAAAGGAAAGTAAATAAATAAAAAAACATGCGATAGAAACACAACACTTGTTAATATCTCTCTATCTCTATCTCTCAAAATAAATTAAATAACTTAGGGTTGCCTGGAAGAGATTGCTTTAAAGCAATAAGGCCGCCTTTTTGTACATATGTGCCTTTGTGTCTGTTTCTTCTTTTTTAATTATTGTATCTTCTCTGTCTGGTATATATGTACAATAAAGTATAAATAAATAAATAACTAAATAACTGACCGCTGCTTGGTTCAAGTCATAAAGTTTCTCAGATTAACTTGTTTTACTCTGGTTTAATGTTACACGTGCCAAAGATTTTAGTGCTCAAACTGTGTATTATATGTGTATTATATTCTACATTTTTTCTTCTATAATAATAAACCAAACCAAGCGTAATACGCCTGTTTATTTTACTAAACTTTATCATTATAGGTGTGGGCGAACGCCTACGCTTTGTGAATGTAATACCAAATTCAACCGCTTGAGTTCCATCGATAGATCACTCGTGTATGATATAAAATATTACTGCTATCGTAATACCGATGAATATTTTGATACGCATTGTGAGTATAATAGTAATAAGCATTCAGGTATGATACGGCTCCACTCGCGTGAAAAACCTTTCATTCGAGAAATAAAATGCCTTTGTGCTAATCTAAATAAATCTACATCTGTTACATCGGCGATGAAGTGACAAACATGTATGGAAACTCATGTGTATTGTATTGTATTAATAGTTTAAGTTGGTGCCTTTGCAAAGAAACATAACGTCTACGAATACCGAGTCTCTCTTCCTGTCCTTTGATGCCATGAGTGCCGTAAGAAGACTTGTGTACTCGTTGCAATCATCTACATACTGTTAATAGCAGTAATTTTTATTCGACTTTGGTAAGTCTTAGTTCCTCAGTACTCAAAATAATTAAATCTACCCCCTGGTATAATTGCGTGAAAATTTCTTTTTTTATTAAACTTATCCATATAATGTAAATAAACTATAGTTTTCATGAATATAGAATTAACAATGATAGATTTATGCATCTAGAGACAATCTACTAAAAAATAATCTTTTATAAGTTTATGAGCAAGATACGAATAAGCAAACATAATATTATATTTATTTGATTTCCCTTGAAACGTACTTTATCCTAAATCTATAACACTATAGAACTTAGTGACCCAGAAGTCTCCATCGAAACAAAATAGTATTCAAATTAATAAACAACAGGCAGACAGTTGTCATGTTTAATTATAATTTAATCTACAATTCAAATAGCTATAGAATTTCAGTAAATAGAATTAACGATTGGCTGAGACGCTTCGATCAAATACACTACACAATCTACGTTTCACAGAGTCTATCAATCACCTTTTTTATCATTGATGTTGTCCATAATATAAGTCAATACTAATAATAAAACATTATATTTTTTAATCTGTGACATCCTTTAAACATTTTGTAGAATAAAAAGAAAACAATATGAAAGACGCGGGATCGAACAACTCCTCGTGGTTGATTTTTTTATTTTTAAAAAATGTATATTTATAAAGCATTCGAATCTTAGCTAAAATATAAAACAATATGAAGCTAAGCTTAAAAACTGTTAATGCTAATTTAATTTTGTACAAACTGATAAAAATCAAGTTTTTTTTTTACGATAGGGCCAGATTAATTACGTTTGTTAACGAATTAACATAAAAAGGATAAGCTCTATAAAACGAATATAACAATAAGTCTGCCTTTTTGCGCCAAAGGGTTGCCTAAAGCAACAGACAGTAAAAAGCCCGCGAAAGCGAGTCGCATTTCCTTTTACGTTTTTTTTTTGTGTATTCAGCCAAGTTTTATGCGCGAGTCTTAGTTATTTAAAACTCTTTAGTGCTGATAATTATAAATACAAAGCGTAATAATATATTTGTTTTATTATTGTATGAACATAGTTATAAATTATTATTATTAACGTTATTTTGTTAATGGTTAGGGAGCCAGGTGCAAATTTGGTTAACTATTTCCTCTCAAGAGATAATTCGTCAGACGCATGAGAGTATAGTATTATAAAGCCTCGTGAACGTCAGCTGGCGCTCGGTTGGGGGGGTGAGCGGTTGTAGCCTCCCACGCACATAGGAAAAAAAATACATTCATTCATTCATTTCCTCTCAGCTAAAAATTTGTCAAATTGTAGCTAACCCAATATCTCAACGAAAAAAAATAGTCAGCTGGTTACAACATGGTGTATTATACGTCAGCTGGTGTCTCGAACATGAAAGTTAAATTTAAAGAAAAATTTATTTTCCGTTATTTCCTCTCAAACAAAAATTTACCTGATGATAGCTTATATGTAACTGTGGATAAATATATATGTCAGCTGGCTGTATCTTGGTGGAAAAACCGTCAGCTGATACGGGAGGCTACAACCGCTCTTCCCCCCAACCGAGCTCCAGCTGACGTTCACGAGGCTTCATAATACTATACTTTGATGCATTTTACTAATTACCGCTTGAGAGGAACTTGGTCATAAAATCTGCTGCTGGCTCCCGGACCATAATTCGAATATAAAGTTTCGTTCAAAAATGAAAAACTTTTTCTTGTTTGAATTTGAGTAGGTGAGTTTAAAAATCGAAATCCACGAGATATTTATTTTATCACGTTCACAGTTAAATGTTCTAAACGTCGGGTTGGATAAAATCTATACCTACCTACTAATATTATAAAGCTGAAGAGTTTGTTTGTTTGAACGCGTTAATCTCAGGAACTAAGTCCGATTTAAAAAATTCTTTCGGTGTTAGATAGCCCATTTATGGAGGAAGGCTATAACAATCTATATAATAATCACGCTAAGACCAACAGGAGCGGAGCACTGCGGGTAGAACCGCGGGGCACAGCTAGTAACTTATAAATCGTACTTAAAAACTTTATATAACAAATTGAGCTTGAGCTGTGCGATCTTTTGATTTCTAACTCTTTAGTTTAAGATTTCATTGAAGAAAGAAAGGTAAGGTAGGTATATATACCTACGCGTAAGTTTTTAACTTTATAAAAGACACTGAAAATCAGTGTAACAACTGCATTGCAGCGTTTGCTGAGTAGCTGTAACTACGTTTCATGCCTCTAATTACTTTTTAGTATTGTGATTGTTACTCGACTCGTATTATTGCAACATTTTATAAGCTATTTTAATACAGTATTTTCTTCCGGTCCATGTCTACATTTTATGTGGCTTAAATCATGAAATTAAAATATAAAAAATAATGCTATGTAGTTCATCGCAAAATGGTTAGCATCAAAATTTCCTCCCATATAAGAAAAATAAGCACACGAAGTATATACACACTTTTTCTAATAAATATATTAACTACGTACCTCTATTCAAATTGCTACTGCACCATAGCTTCGAAGGCTTTTGCTTTACCATTTTTTTAACGACAATTATTATTTCATAGCGTTGAGAGTTGTCATACTGCACTTGTATGCGATACAACTTGCACGTTCCCACATTTATGAGGAATAACCATTAATTAGTTATTTTTACATTATAAAATATACTTAAAACGATCTTGTCTGTTTGCAATTAACTGAATTATTGATAGTAACTACATAATACAAGACAGTCTTCCATTCACGAAAAGCATAAACATTTTTAAAGAGATTTTCGTGCGATTTTTACAGTAGAGGTAGATAAGAATTATGATAAAGGAATTTAATTTGTAAATTGTCAAATGTCCTAAATAAAGTATATAGTACTATATTAAATTAGTAAAGTATATTACTGAACCAGTAAGTATAAGATTATATTTTATTACCTCACTAGCTTACCGCCCGCGGCTTCGCCCGCTTTATCTAATCTAATAAATTATATACAAAAATCTTCCCCTTGAATCACTCTATCTATAAAAAACCGCATCAAAATTCGTTGCGTAGTTTTAAAGATTTAAACATCTGACATTTAAACATTTAAGCATCGGACCAAGGGACAGAGAAAGCGACTTTGTTTTATACTATGTAGTGATAAAGGGCTCACTGAAAATCGGTGCTGCGGTAACTTTGCGACACAGATTATATCACTATCACACCTTTAATGATTTCATGCAGAGGCTACATGTAATCAAAATATATTATCATTTTATTTATGCTCATGAAATAATAATATACCCTCATTTATTTAACTTTACGTAGAGCAATATATTCCAATATCATTCCCCTTTTCGAATTTCACACTAAGTCTTTATATGTAAAAAGCAAAATTAAAAGATACATAGATACAAATACGTAGAAAATACAATTCCGAAGCCCTGTTTCTATTGAGCTTTTAAAAAATCGAATTCAAATAAAATACCCAAATAAAAATAAATTATTCAAAAACCTTTTTAGTTTCTTCAGTACCGGTGCGAATAATAATCTTGTAACCCAGGGGCTACGTTTCTCTCTCACTGTCAACGGAACTCGTTATTTCTTTTAGGGAAAATGATAAATATCATGATAATTAATATTGTTATTTGTTAAGAAAATAGAAAACAGCCGTCTATAGTTTATCGTATATTTTTTAAATTTATATTACTACAGTACTTATTACGTCTTAATAAAATGTAACTATCTATGTAATAATAAAATAGTAAATACTTTTTTGCACTTAGAAACAAAAACTTACATATATTAAAAAAAACTCAAACAGTGCTTACGCAGTACAATATTATGCACATTCTTTAAATAAGGTAATTTTCAATATTAACGATGTTTTCCAACAGAGGAAATCGAAGAAATAAAACTTTTAAGACTCACTGTTAATAGTCTGGATGTCAACGTATTTTAATAAAAGAAAGGCAAGTTCTTGTAAGCTTAAAGTGGTCTAAGAGTAAAAGTGCCTATTCACTGTGCATTATCTAGACTAGTTCTTGTCTGAGGTTTTGTTCAAGTAGCCTATTTAATGGTGTAGAATTTTTAACACGCTTTTATTAGCTTTACCTGTAAGTTGTGATTGTGTGATCGAAAAATTACACATTTTAAACATGTAAAGAGCTAATTACATGTTTAATTTTTCGATTCGATTTTGATCCACTTTAAATGGACAGATTTAATTAAATGCTTGTACGACTATCAAGTTTTTAAAGCGTATGTTTACTAAACTAATTAGTTTAATATAGTGTTCATTTAATACAAATAAAATGCAAATTTACGTCACTTACTTTTACATAGAATATTCCAAGGTAGAGCGTGTGGTGTAGAGCGTAAGCTCATACTCGAAATTTTTTCATACATTAAACTCTTACAAGTGTTTATGAATATGTGAGTATTATTTTAAACTACCCACAATTTGGAAAGTCGATATCGTATTTTATAATAGACTAGCCGCTCCGCGCGGTTTCACCCCCGTGGCTCCTCTCCTGTTGGTCGTAGCGTGATGGTATATAGCCTTATAGCCTTCCTCGATAAATGAGCTATCTAACACCGAAAGAATTTTTCAAATCGGACCAGTAGTTCCCGAGATTAGCGCGTTCAAACAAACAAACAAACAAACAAACAAACTCTTCAGCTTTATAATATTAGTATAGATAGTGTGGTTCTGAAGGAGGTTTAAATATTATATGTTAAGTTTTAGACAAGAGGGTGAAGTCGCGGCCGGAAAGCTACGCTTATAATAAATCTACTGTCCAAATTGTTTTTATCTGATACTTTCCACATATCTATCTGTATGTAACAATAAAGAATCGCCAAATGTGTGCACGGCTCCACCGATTCGACATTTTTTTAAACATTTCCGTTAAGGCACAAGAAGGTTCTTATGTAGAGAAAACTCTGTATGGGGCAATACTGCCCACCATACACTAAAGTGCAGTAACAGCAAAATCACGATTTCGAGTAAAACGCATTTAAAGTTAAGAATTGATTTTAAAAAATCAACAGAATGATAAGCAAAAAAATTTGAATGCAGAAAGGTTGTAAAGGCATAGGTTCACACGTTAAAGCAATAAAAAAAAATATATCTTAATAACTGAATTTATTATGGCCATTTATTCTTTTTGGTGCCTATTACTGCATAGCCTTTTTTGTAAAAAATACCATTTTAAACTTAGTAAAATGCAGCAAAAAGCCCTATTACTGCGTTTGGATCAGTTATTTTGTCAAGAAACCTAACTAACATGCAGTAAGGTCAAAAAAATACTGCATTTTAGTTAGTTTTTTAAGAAAAAAGTGTTCAATTTACTAGTGCAGTAAGAAAAATAGCTAGTTCACAGTTGCAGTATTTAAAACATTAACTGCACTTTAGCTAGGAATAATCATATCTGTGTCATTATGCTATCCAAACTAATCTGCAGTAATGCTGTATTTTACTGCGTGTTAGTCAGTTTATAATGATAAAAGAATGTTAAGTATTCACAACTAAAATGCGACAAGCTTTGATTTTACTGCATTTTAGTTGGGAGTTCGTGACAATAAATTGTATTTTCTTAATTTGCAGTAAAAATAGCTTGTATGGCGGTAAATTTTACTGCGTATTAATTTTTTTTTTTTATTTTTTTCCAGAAATATAAAACTATCTAAAGAACTGTAAAATTATATTGCTTACTGCATTTTAGTTATGAAACCTTAAAATTTAATCTGCAGTATAATTTATACTGTATTTTAGTTGGGAAATCACGCCAAATTGTTAATTTTTTTCGTTTGCAGTAAGTGAAAACTGTTAAATAAAAACCATTCTTATAGTCTTAGAAATAAGTAAGTTAATTCAATAGAAAGCTTAAGAAACCCGCTTTCAGAATCACTAATAAAACGAAAAATCACAAAAGGGCTGTTACTGCTCTTTAGTCTCTGGTGGGCAGAATAGAGCAGAACAACGTCTGACGGGGCAGCTATGTATCATTGCCCAAATTAGAAAACTACACTCCGTAGTTGTGCCTAAAAGATTTGCATATAACTATAAGCTAAAGCGCTTGACTGACAAGGCTCTTAGGATGTTAGGGCCTGAATGGACGCTCATACGGCAGTGTAGAATCACGCGTAGGGTGGGCCGCACGTGCGCTGTTCGAAGTTCAGTCGTAACTTGTGTTGTGTAGTGTAGTGTGTTTTAGTAAATGGTAAGTTTAAATATTATGGAGTTTATTTAAAAAAAACGCTATATTTTTTTTTAATTTGTCAGAACGTTCGAAACAGTTTTTTTCCGCGTGCGAGGATAAAAATATTGTTTGTTGGTTGTAATTGTTGTAAAATTGTAAAATAATACAGTGAGTACTTTTAAGCAATTAAAAAAACATGAAGTTTTCAGTTGTATTTTTATGTTTTGTTAACTAGTATATTGTTTTATAGATACTTACTACATGAATAGGTAACGGAAAATACGCTTTGAAAGCTAGCAAGCTTTTCTTTTTCTTATAAGAGCTTTCTTCAAACTTACTCCTTTCAATATTATAGACTACAGGCCCATGTTGAAAAAATTATGGGTCATTTGAC
>CAJQZN010041391.1:0-10572 GCA_907164685.1 Colias eurytheme
TCTGAGTTACTCCCTAGTCGCGCCTAAAGAAGTTTTACTTCAAAAAATTAATTAAGTGTCAACTGGTCACAAACATTTGTCACTGACGTAGATTGATAAAGGTCGATTGGTTGAACAAAACCAATTTCATTGTGGTTTGTTGAACCTGAATTATAATTACGTATTAATTATTTTGGCCTGGTAACTAACTCCCATTGGTACTAGACCAAGAATATAATAAGTATCTAAACAAATGTTATAAAGCTGAAGATTTTGTTCGCTTGAACGCGTTAATCTCAGGAACCATGGGTCCGATTTGAAAATTATTTTATATTGTTAGATAGTCCATATTTGAGGATACTATAAGGTTTATTATATCATCTCGTTAAGACCAATAGGAGCGGAGCATTGCGGGTAAAACCGCAGAGCACACTAGAGCGTATAGTATAAGAGTGGTTATAGAAAGTAGGCTAGGTTGCTCGAAGTAATTTTGTTTAGTAAAATAAGTTATTATTATGACCACTGTAAGCTGATAGATACTTATAGTGCAGACTACTTTAATACCTTGTATAAATTAAGTATGTAGAAAAGACAATAATTTCACAAAAATAAAATATTAAGCTCACACACATGACTTATACGTTTTCACGCCATTGAATTTAGACTCCACGAATATAAAACGTATATTTATTTTGATGTATTGTTAAATCCAGGACAAAAGGCTTGGCGAACCAAACTTCTCATATTGTTTGACACGAAGTAAATATTTTTGGAGACAACCCAAAGATAGTGCGAATCTGCATACTAATAGCTTGTATGAAATTTTATGAGTTGAAAAGTCTCGTGAAATTCACGACCGTGACACATTGTGACGTAGCATGTATTTTATCTGTTGTTCCATTTACAGCTCTATTTTGTGCGCATTTAGTTTTATTTGACGTTGATAAGCAGACTTTAGGAAATGATGTTGGACTTGGATGTAACAATGTTTAAAATGTTGAATTTTTCAAAATATTGGATTCGATCTAATAACTAGAGGCTGTAGGTACTAATTTAGGAAACAATTGTGTTAAGTACGAACAACAATTGTGCTAGGTACGAGGTAATAATAAGGCGAGTAAACACACAGGTTTAATTTTTAAATATCATGTAGTATTTTAGCAAAACAAAATACTAAGGTAAATAAGTAGGTAATAAAAATAGTTATTTACCAATGTAATATGTTTATTGTTTTATAAATCAATTTTTATATCGCATCGTATCATATATAGGTATATTTTTTTAATTTCGAAGTGAATCAAACAGTAAAAGACTGAAAAGATTACTCATATAAACAATATTTAATAATACGTATTTTATTATCCACATTGTTCACTAAACAGGTTTACGCAGGTAATTATCCATACAGTCGAAAATCGCATAAAACCCTTGTTTATTTATAATATTCTCGATGCAACGTATCTGGCGCTTTCCCAAGCAATTAATTTCAGTTTACAAGAAACTGTAAATTGCATTTACTTGTATGGAAATATATTGCCTTGTTTGAGATTGTTGCGGACGCATTTTGATATATTTTCCTCGTTGATTTGGGACTTTTTGGTCAGAATTGTGATAAGGTACAAACGTTTCAGGGTTTATTATGCAATAAGGTACAAACGGCAATGTAAATGTGTTTAAATGATATTTTTGGTGAATCTATATTTTTCTTAATTTCGGAAAAATATTATTACCTTTACCATTAAATAATGGAAAATTATTTTATAATTTCAATCAATGTTCTACACAAATAAAATGTTTGGCACACACAAAGTGCTTCAGTTGAAGTAGGCACTCACTTACAGTCACTTCATCATATTGTATTCCCCTTATTAGTGCAAAATATATAACAAATAAGTAATAACATAACCCAAAACCTAATTCACAGAACTCGGCTTGTTTCAAATGTAATTTTGTCGTCAAATGATATGTACCTACATTAATTGAGTAGCCATAGTTTGGAAGGCCATTAATACATTTAGTCCTAGTACTTTATGACCGGAATAAACTTTGTATATTGGTCATAAAAGTTTATCGATGTATTAATTGGGCGTGTATGTGTACTTTTATAATTAAAGAAGAAAGTTTAATATCAACCTTAATACCTACATATTATGTATTAATCAACATAATTTATATTATTTGATTATGCTGCTAATCCTATCCTACCCAAAGAGATCAACTTTAGATTAAATGAAATTTATAACCTCTTTTGATAGCCATTGGCCCACTTTGTTTTTACTGTTCTGTGGCCTGTCACACGACGTTAAACTTTTTTAAATTTTAGGACATGCCAGTGCGATCCGGGTCGTTTCGATCAGCGGAGCATTTTGAAAATGACATATTGATTGCATGCTATTCATCAACACTCGGGCTGGGAATATACGTCAGATTTTTTCATCCAAGAGTCTGTGCCATACTTTTGAATACTTAATACACTTTCATATTTAATTTTATCGCAATGATTAATTTTAAATTTTATTCAAATGTTTTATAAATGAGAAATGAAAAAATATTGCTTAAAACACTTCTGACCCGATTGCCACATGTTACAACAGAAAATGCCACAACAGAAAATTTAAATTAAAATATCGGTGTCGGACTCGCCAGTTACGACTATTACATAGTAAGTAGTAAGTAGAATTTTGGCGTGTAGTTTTGAGTTTTAATTTTCGGCTGTAAGGCGCGAGGCTCTTTGTATTGCAAGGCCTTATGCCGCGGCCGTCTCTGCGGATCGGACGTGTATTACCAGCCTTAGATGTGCTTTGTCACATATGAGATTAAGAGAATGGATGTTACTTCAGATTTTAGTCAATTTCGATTTGAGATTCATCTGTAATAAAATAATGTTCTTTTGTGTTTGAACAAATAAAGGTTAATTATTTAAATGATTGTATACAGTAGATACTATAATAATATAAGCCCCAGATTTGCATAGCTTTCCTACGGGAGTCGCGTGAAAATTTTTATTGCGTTGTAAAACTCTCAGTCGTAAATAAAGTATCGAAGTTCATCGGTCTTAGCCCAATTTTCAACTTTATTACATTTATATAGACCCTTAACTGTATTAATTTGTATTTAAATTAAAAGTGGGCATTTTTCGAACAGTACTCTGAATGGAAACTTAATTTAATTCGATTTCAGATTAAATATATTTATGTTTGCACTGTGTGCTCTGTTTGTTATTTTTTATAAAATAAAAACATTAATACGTTTGCTAAAAAGTCACCTTATCGTGATTACTTACGTAACAGAAATAATATTCATTTAATCATACTTATGTTTGCTTTTCTTTTTAATAAAACTTCTAATAACATAATATATAGCCATATACTAACGGTACTCCAATCAGTGCAGCAAGATATTGCAAGGAAACCAGCATGTCGCAGAAATACAACTATCGACAGTATTGGGTAACATGAAAATTGTAAACCCTATTATTTCATACTTATAAATCAAATCACTATTTCTGAAAAATCCCAAAAAATATATTTAAATATTCCCGTGTAAGATTCAGTTCAATTTTTCAGTAATATTGTATTTTAAATAAAAGTAATAAAAGTACAATAGAATATTCAAGGCTTTAAACTTTTATGAGTTCTGTTAAATTCGAGTTGCATCTGCCAACTAACTATTATACAATTGGCAGAGTATAACACAATATTGTTCAGTTTCATGAAAAAAATAAACAAAGATTAAACTATTATTTGTTACTCTACATAATAATACGTGTTATAAGGCTTCATAGGTGTTTGAAACCCTTTAGCGTAAATTAATTTAATGGCACAATTAGAAGGGCCCGTTACAAGGGTCAGGGCAATACTTAAACAAAGTTTACGTATTGTGGTATAACAAATAATTCAGGAAATCCATTTAGAATCAAACTGAAATATGGTTTATGTATCCAGGTGGGAAAATGTTTATTGAAACTTTTGCTATTGTTCAGTAATTTATTGGATTTCATATAAAAGATGAATTTGGGTTTAATCTCCTTATAATATTATGATCTAAGTAATATATTTAGTGAAAAATCAACTCCTAGACTTTGATACCAAACACCAAAATTAAACTATCTTGGTAGAGTCTACGAAATAGCTACGAAATTTTTTAGAAACTTCACGATTTTAAGTAAAAATCTCGTTATAAATTAGTACTCCATTTGAAAATCCATAACATGCAGTGTGATCGTGTGCAAAAAAAAAGGTACGTGCAGTCATTATTGAAATGCCATTTTTTTGATCTCGCAATAATTGTATGATCGATTGATTTGATCAGCCTATCAGCTATGCTAGTTTTTCTACATCTATTCCAAACACAGACTACAACATACAATCCTATCCTATACACCAAGAACGCTGTGAATCTCACGCAACTACCGAATACTGCAAAATCTCATTCTACATCAAAGGAAAGCCGATATCGAATTCCCGAATTCATTCTAATTTTCCGAAATCTAACCTCAAGCTATTCAATAACTTTTTCGTCCCGAAATCCTCGGACTCGTATTTGCATCACAATTCGCGCTAACTTTGAGCGTGTGGGCTGTTTATGACATGCTTGTGGAATCGAGATGGAATATTAGTTTTTATGAATCTTGGATTACGTGTAGATTAGTGTATAAACGTTTACTTTCCAAGATATCTATTCTGAGCTTAAATTTTTATTAATAATCTATATTGTTATATCGTTAATAACTGTTTAAACGTTATTTAAGCGTTGATCTAAATAAAAGTATATTAAAAATTCATATTATATTTAATCAATACTGTTTTTCTTAGGTAGGCGGATGCTTGGATTTCCGGTGCAAGGATTTGCAGTAAACGAGATATCAAGAGAAAAAATTACTATTGGGTAGTTTGGAATCGGATAAAGATGCGTATCTTTATCCAGGAAGTGGATATTATTATACATATATTAAATAATCTAATATTATGTACCTAGAGTAATTTTCACTCAAGTTATATTTACATACAAGTTTATTAATTTTGTTTAATTCCACAATCAATCCCTGATTCCAATGAATTGGAAGATCAGAACCAAGATATCACACAATATTAATAATGTATTCACATTACGCAAAAATACAGCCTATTACTTCCCTGATACAAATCAATTCCTCACAGAAGACTTAAGCACAAGCACGTATCACTCTACGTAACACTGAAATATTGTTATATGGCACGAGATCGAGCAGAGGTCACAGGACTCTGACCTTGCATGTCCTTGACTCATCTCGGTGCCAACAGGTTTTACGGCCGTTTTTATGGGACCCTTCCGGGAAGCCTTGGAATCACGTAGCTTTCTCTATCAATTGGTTTTGGCGACTGGTTGGATGAACTTGTTTATGTGGAACTTGCTTAACTAATATACTTACTACCTACATAAAGACATGAGAGTATTTAAGTATGTTATTTACCATTTTATCAATCAACAAATAAAAATTTGTGACAGTAGTTACTAAATCACTAACTGCTACGCATACAATCTAGGGAGATCTATTTTAACTAGAGCTACGTATCTGAAAATCAGAGCTTAGTATAATTCCTAATAAATCTAGAAAAGGAAAGGTTGTAATGGTTAAGTACCACAACGCTTTGCACTACTTACCAACAACTAATATTTTAAACGTTTGGTGAATCAATATCTAGTAGGATGACTAAACGAAAACTGAATGTTATGTGGAATATATAAAAATGAATCGCAAAATGTGTTGGTAAGCGCATAACTCGAGAACGCCTGAACCGATTTCGATAATTCTTTTTTTATTATATTCCTTGAAGTACGAGGATGGTTCTTATGTAGAGAAAACGTAAACATGTACCACGGGCGAAGCCGGGGCGGACCGCTAGTGTGGAATAATAATAAATTTGATACACCGCAATTGGCTTTGTTAATCATAATTTCTATTCCGAAAACAAAGCACAGACGGGACGCTATCAATATAAAATAGTCCATAAATTAAGAGTTAATAAGCTATAACTATTGATGTTACTGCCATACATCAAGTCGTTCTTAAACAGTTCGGTGAAAGTATATGAAATATGTTATTATATTGAGGGCACTAATAAATAACAGAAAATTGATAGAAGTTTTGTAAACAACAAGTTCGGATGACGTATTGCGGCCGTCGATTTGGCAAACAAATTTCCATTAGACGAGAATTTCCTTCATTAATCCTTAAATAAATTTGTGAACGTCTTAAGTCCGAGTAATTGCAAAGTTCTGGAATATGAACTATTATGTCACAATGTAGAATGAGCTCAAAAGTTTAATTATGTTGGAATTCATTTATAACATGTCACAGTGAAAATACTTAACAATCCGCGGCTAGAACAATTCGACAAAATTTTTTTAAAACTTTTTTGTAAAATAAAGAAGATTGTTATTGAGAGAATTCACGAGAAAGAAATATCACCAGTAATTTCAAAAGATGGGCAATTTTGAAACGGGTTTTTATAACGATATTCACCGAATTTACTTCCTAATTTCATTCTTACCAAAGATAGAAAAATCAGCTCTTAAACGAATAAAACTCTATAAAGATTCCTCTAATCCTATGTCGTGTCTAATCCCCTGTATCGTTTGAACTCAATTATAAAACGGTTTCTGTACCCAGCTTTACTTAACATTATTGGGGGTCCACTGATAAGTCAAGGTATTAACTTTGTCGTTTTTCGACGTAATCCTAAACCTTTACTGAAATGTTTACCTAATATCTCTGTATACTTAAAATGTGGGATGATATCTACAGAATGCTTGTTTATCTTTAAGATTACTATATTTTTACATGATGACTGTATTTAAATTTTGTTATACGAATGTTAAACATAATATTATGTACATAAAGTGTACATAATATAAAATCATTGTGTAAATTCCGAATTTGTAACCAAATAAACATGAAAAAGATAATAATGATTAAACATTGTTTTTCCACTTATTGTGTTCTAAAATAAAAGAAGGAGTAGGTATTCAGAATATCTTAACTAAAGATAAATTATATGAGTTTCTACAACATTATCAACACAATATGTTGCTTATATAATAAATAATTCAAACTAACATTAGCACTAAAATGTAATCAACAATTTCAGCTAAAAAAAAGCCTTTATTCGACACAGTTAATCGACAACCATCATAACTTGAGCCCAGACCCAAAGTAACGTGAAGATATCAAATTACTGTATAAATGAAGACGCTTTATGAGGTGTCTCTTAATAAATTCTGTTGTGAACACACTGTTTTGTTGGACGACCGCCAATACCTCAGATTTATTCGGTACCACGAAAATAAGTTGAGTCTTTGTGTGGTTACAGTATCGCGAAAACCATAAATTGGAAAGGCTACCTATCTTCACTAGATAAGAGATGTTTAAAAATTTGCTTAGTACACGTAGGAACTTATCCATCTAATACTTATTATCATTTCTTTCTTTCAGTGCTATTTCATGTGTGCCTGAACTTGTAAAATATAACTTAATATTAGTCCAGTATATATCACATTATATTTTCATATTCACATTGTTCTTAAAATTTGTCATTTCAAGTAAAACATATTAACTGTAACATATTATTTCTTAATGTAAGATGAGTTCAAAAGTAATACAGAGGTCATAATATTATAGTGGTCTCATTATACGACTGAAACTATGAATAAATTGGGTTTACATCAAAGAATATTGTATTCAAGTAACAAATAGTTTTAACTATATCTATGTAAACTTTAATGTAGTGATATAATTAAATAATATATACTAAAATGCGTTGTTTTATTTATTAATCCCATTCAGGATTAGATGACCACTTAGATTTTGACTAATAATGTTGTAGAATTCACATACCATTGAAAGCTGCTCAATTATTTTACAGTTAAACGATTTAAATACCTAAACTGCTTTTAAATTTTTCCTGAATATTTAAACAATTAAACAATTTAAACAATTTTATTTATTGGTCAGCATGGCGGTGTGGTCACAATCATTTGGAATATGCCCCAATAATACTACGAAATGTTTCCAGTATCACAATAAGATTTTCGGGCAACTTAACTACATTAATTTTAATTATTATTAAAATAACAATAACACCAGAGTTATGCAGTAATCATCGACTTCTGATTTCCAAGAACGAAATAGAACAAATATCGTGGTTTTCACAAACATTGGCAACTTGAGAAGTAAAGACGGTGTGATTGACCGCTCTTTGTCATCAATCATAATAAGAAAGCTCTCTTGTCTCCGTTCTGTTTTGACGCGGCTATAATCTATCTTAAAAACATTGTTTCAGGTTAAATGTACCAAAGTATAATAAAAATCTTTAATACTTTAGTGACTCATATATGTCATCTTTTCTTCGTTTATTTGTCTATACAGATATAAAAACAATATTCGATAGTATATTAATAAAATGCCAGACCAGCCTATATTTGGGCTCACTGCAGGGACAAATACCACCTTCATTGAAGATCTGGATCATACTAAACTACACTAGGTAATATTCAAATATTATGTTACTTGCAACATATAAATACTCTTATTTAAATTAAACAGTAAATACAAATCAATTATTTCATACTACTTATATCAATTTTAAAACGCAATATTATGCAAACACATTTGCCGGGTCTTTGAATTTTACAATGAACATGACGTAGCCGCGATTTATTTCCTCCCGGACGTTATAAAAAAAAAAAAATAAAAAAAAAAAAAATAAAAAAATTAAATTAAAAATTTAAATTATTAAAATTTTCGCGTTTATTAAATACCATGTCCGTGTCAAGAGCATTTAAACGTTTTTACGAACAATATACCATAATACCTTAATGTATTGTATCGTGACTCATCAATTATGGCTCATCAATCTTATGACAAGAGCAGGGACTGTAAAACGGGGTTTTTAATTTTAAACGCAACCAGAATAAGTTGACCTCGTATGTCTTTATAGCGAGTATGAAATGGAGACCAAGTTGAAATTGCATCTACATACATAAATTTAATATGGACATTGACTATGGTATATTTTTCCATGTAACGTAGATTTACTCAATTGATATAGGATTATATGAATGAAATTAATGTATTTATATTGATAATTTGTAATACTTCATCAAATACACCGAAAATAAGTGGGTTAATTTTTTTAATAATAAAAGCCTAGTTCAATTATTGAGAGCATTCATTAATATTGTTTCCTATAGGCAGTTTTAGTCAGAGTTTATAAAGATACCGCTCTATCTATTAAAAAAACCTCATCAAAATCCGTTGCGTAGTTTTAAAGATTTAAGCATACATTAGGTCGGACCATTAGCTACAGCGACTTTGATTATTATCTGAATATTGAAGCACAATTTTGTAGTATACTCGACACAAATTAAATTCCTGGATTTATATTTTATCCACGTTTTATCAAGTATATCAGTTAACATATCAATATCAGGGTAAATAGGAACTTCATTTATCACTAAACAAATAGAAATGCATTACCAGTGACGTCAGCAAGATGGAAAACGACGCGAAATGGAACGCTTGTTATTGATAGGAGAAACCTTTTAAAATGTTTCATGGTTTTACCGAATTTTTGAAATATTATTTGTAAAGATGTAGTATGTTATAATATTTTAAAAGCCCTAAATATTGTTGGATTTTTATTTATATGGTTTTTCCCACATCGTAAAATGTTTGGACATTGAAAAAAGTTATGCTTAACTTAGCGGTTTAAAAAGGATAACACATCATAATTATAATGTATTACATACACATTATTATTATTATAAATGGACACAAACACATTATAACTTCTTTCTTATAACGCTATAATATTAATGAATAAATACACAGAGATTGACACCAAAAACGGTCTACTTACTCGCCAATAAACTAAATCATTACCCCAAAACCATGAACAAAGGAATTATTATCATCTGTCCAGTCCAGTTCACAATAGCCGTTAAGTCTCGGTATTTCTCTCGTAATAAAAAACATTTACTAGGGTTAAAGTAGTGAAGTGTCTTAATGAAAACAAACCAAACATTACAGATGCGAGTAGCGTACAAAGTGAACAATAAAAAGGCGATCAACCGCACTTCTATTCTAGTTGACGACTCTACGAGAGGCCAGGGCAAACGCGATAGGATTGGATCAGCTAAGCGAATTCAAAGGCGAGTTTTGAAAAGCTCTATTATGTGTTTGCAGTAATAGTACTATATCAGTTTAGCGCATATTCATTCGTGCTTTGAACCGTGTCATCATACAAACCTTTAACATGCCACACATCTTCTCCGAACTATAGTTTGTATTAAGTATTAAACAAATAACTTGCAGGCTGTTTTGTCCGTAATACAATAAATTATTTCAAGTGTTATTACCTTTTTTATTTTAAGAAATGTTTGATCAAATTATCAACAATAGATACAGTGTGAGCAATTCGATCAGCCATTGACAAGTCATGAAATAATCCATACTAATATTATAAATCGCACGGAGCTTAATTTTCACAAAAAGCTCTAATCGCACGGAGAGCTTAATTTTCACAAAAAGCTCTAATCGCATGGAGAGCTTAA
>CAJQZN010041391.1:10582-46232 GCA_907164685.1 Colias eurytheme
CTCTAATCGCATGGAGAGCTTAATTTTCACAAAAAGCTCTAATCGCACGGAGAGCTTAATTTTCACAAAAAACTCATCGCACGGAGAGTTTAATTTTCACAAAAAGCTATTCGCACGGAAAGTTAAATTTTCACAAAAAAGCTCTAATCGCACGGAGAGCTTAATTTTCACAAAAAACTAATCGCACGGAAAGCTTAATTTTCACAAAAAGCTCTAATCGCACGGTGAGCTTAATTTTCACAAAAAGCTCTAATCGCATGGAGAGCTTAATTTTCACAAAAAGCTCTATTCACACGTTAAGCTAAATTTTCACAAAAAAGCTCTTAATCGCACGGAGAGCTTAATTTTCACAAAAAGCTCTAATCGCACGGAGAGTTTAATTTTCACAAAAGCTCTAATCGCACGGAGAGCTTAATTTTCACAAAAAGCTCTAATCGCATGGAGAGCTTAATTTTCACAAAAAGCTCTAATCGCACGGGGGCTTAATTTTCAAAAAATCGCACGGAGAGCTTAATTTTCATTAAAAGCTCTAATCGAACGGAAAGCTTAATTTTCACCAAAAGCTCTAATCGCACGGAGAGCTTAATTTTCACAAATATCTCTAATCGCACGCAGAGCTTAATTTTCATTAAAGGCTCTTATCGCACGGAGAGCTTAATTTTCACAAGAAGCTCTAATCACACGGAGAGCTTAATTTTCATAAAAAGCTCTAATCGCACGGAAAGCTTAATATTCACTAATAAAAATAACTGCGTTAAAAACAACCGACTTCAAAAACGGAAAAGTAAGAAATAAAAAAGATTTGACATTATTATTTACTACATATTATTTATATGTGCTATTTATTAAAAAGGTTTGATGTCGGTGCACGGGCTTAATACTAAGTGCTTAATGTTCGGCACCAACTTCAAACCTATTTAATAAATAGCACATCCATACTAATATTATTTAAATGTGAAAGTAACTCTGTCTGTCTGTCTGTTACTCAATCACGCCTTAACTACTGAACCAATTTGCATGAAATTTGGTATAGAGATATTTTGATACCCGAGAAAGGACATAGGCCACTTTTTATTGCGAAATATGTACCACGGGCGAAGCCGGGGCGGACCGCTAGTACTCTATAGATTAATAGATCAGTACTATAAGAATTACTAATATAACTCATTTTTCAACTCAAGCGGTTAAAATCGCTGATTTTCTGGCCCGCCCAGTAGTTGCATACGTAAGGGATCATCGCACCCGCGAGCTATCAACTAGGAAGGGGTTTCAGCATTCAGGGTCCGTTTTCTTTTGAATTTTTAACCACATTTCCATCGTAAAATGTATTATGGACCTTATAAAATAAGTTAAATGGCGTTTTTACTTCAGATTTATAAAATTCTTATTCAAACGAATTTTAATTAATTTGAAATTGCAGCACAACTTTAATGGGTAATATTCACGGTAATATTTGTGTAAAATTATAACATTATCACTTGATATTTTTGGACTTTATTGTAGAATCCTATCCAAGTTATATATTCCTATTTATCTAATTTGAAAGCAATTTGTAAAAATTGATTTTGCCAAACAAGAAATTTGTCTTCCCTAGAGAATAATACAGTTTTTTACCACAGCAACCTAGAAATCGAAATAGAAATAGATAGATATAATAATTTATCTAAAAACTGATTGGTTTTGTCTCTACATCCAGGGCTCTAAGACCTAATTTGGGCTTTCGTTATTTGGTAAACGGATAGTACGTAGGCCACGTAGAATAAAAATACTATATTATTTTTACTTACCTAGCTAGCTTACAGCCCGCAACTTCGATCGCATATTCAAAGGATTTTCCCATAGCAATAATATTTCTAAAATAAATAAAATATTTCACCCTCGTGTAAATTAGCCTATGTCACTTTCTAGACTCAATAACTCTCTCCAGACGCAAAAATCATATCATAAAATTGCTCCAATGCCACGTGAAAGGAAGACAAACAAACACACAAACTTACTTTCGCATTTATAATGTTAGTAAGGATATCCCTATCCTATACATTCAATCAGTTAATACAAGACATGGTAAGACTTCCTCACCATTACTTAGTTTGCCAAAGATAAAACTATAATAAAGTTGTAGCAAATTCTAGATAATCCCGCGACGTTCCAGTGAGATGAACATTTGTTGTTCAACTTAGTGCTTAAGTTACTTAATCTAGATTCACTGAAATATTTGGTGACTAAGTTTGAATGTGATTGAAAAGTGGTTTCAACATAGTAACTTTTAAACGAAGTTTATACTAGGTACAGGCTGGATCAGGTATTTTGTGGTTAAAGTGATGTTATTAATACAGTTTAAGTTTTTGTGATTGTATTATATATTTATTTTTTGCATTGGAGAACTAATTTTAATATGTTAATTTACCTAATAGGCTTAAAAAATAAACAAAGAGATTAATGTTTATAAAAACTAGCTACCAGCTGACGCTGATCTGCCCTATTATCTTTTTCGTGTTTTCCCTCCATAAGATTCATCCTTGAGCTTAAATAAAATCGTAAAAAATATTATCATATTATGAAATGTTGGATTATTTTTCCTTTCTTCTTTTGATCAAACAACTTGAAAATAGTAGAGACAGAACATTAATGAACTAACATTTATAAAGCAAATTATGTTTGTAGTACGAAAGAAATTCAAGGCTACCTTTTATTCATTTATTTTATTCAGCAATGTTCTTGTTACATATTTTTGTATTCGTTCGGGATCACTTCGGAACAATATACCTATTACATGAAATTATTCTATTTTTTTCTGGTTTTTCTATGAAATCGTATTTTAAGGAAAGACAAAATCACAATATACATACATTATTCTTTCATTTTGTGAAAATAAATTTATTTATTCTACTTTTCGTTCATAATCCATCAATCAGACCACAGATAAAAAAGCGGCAATTTCTTTTGTTACACTTCAGGGATGCGAAGGTCACTCAAGGGCAGAGATAACACTCATAGGTCTAGTTGTATTCTTGCGAGATAATCCTTGTTATCCATGTATTTCCTGATGGAATTGGATTTTTTGGGCTTTTGTTTAAGGCACGTTATTTAATTAAGATTTTTGTGTGGGTATCTTTATTTCGTTTATAGTTTACTATTATTGCGATAATATTTAGTGTTATGGAATTTATGGAATTTATAAATGGCTGTGTTATGAATTAAGAAATTAATTTTTTACATTTTTTACAGTGACCTAAACGTTCTGTTAATTAACACAATGAAGAGTTTTAAATAAATATATCTACTCACGCTGTATTACAATAATGTTTTGATAGTAGTGATCAAATTATGCTAATTTGAGAAATACTAATAATAGATGTCATCTCTATTATACATGTTATAAGGTTACTCGACTGTAAATATTTGGCTTTTTTGAGATTATAATATTAGCATAACAAATAATATACCTCGACTTAGAGCTAAAAAACACGCGTCAATTTGACGCATGAGTATCTTTTCCGTACTACTCAATATGATTATCTTTCTAGGGTTAAACATCGAGAATTCTAACAAATACCCGCGGCCCCATCATTAAAGCGGCTCGACGGAACACAGTGGGGTTTTAGTCGGTAAGAATCCGACATAACCCACGGCTCCTTCCCCGGGGGCCGTGGGTATCTTAGGAAGATTTCCCCACTATAAAAAAAAGGGTTAAACATCGAACCCAGAATTCTGACCGTCAATCCAGAGCTACGCTGCTATATTAGTTCTTTAGTCCAAAGAAAATCATCACCAGAAATAAATTATTTAATTAAATACCATTTCATAGTCTGTTTTATTGAAGATATTTAAATATATTTGACATATTAAAATGTAGAACAACTAGGAATATTTCGTTCTGATTATTTAATCAGAGCAAATTAAGTTACGCGTGAAGCCGTACTTTGATTAAATTTTACACGAAATGAAATATCTGCCAAATATGCCTTCCTTTATTTTTTTAGCCCTTCTAAATATTTTCTGTGGTAAAATAGAGAAATAGTAAAGTAATACTTAAATAATAATTAAAAATACTAATATGAGTGTAACGCTGCGCTCAAAAACACAGATTGTCGACGTAGCCCATAAAGCTGCCGAGCTCAAATGGACTGGACATGTTTGCCGAATGTCCGAAGAGTTGTGGGTAAAAATTACCACTATGTGGATCCCCGATAGTCGAAAAACTTCGTGAAACGTGAAACTTCTTTATGACCTTATTTTTCAAAAAATAATTTACTATATGCAACTTTACAGAAATACGTCGAATCACACGTGTGAGGGATAAGAAAAAGATGGCGCGTAACGGAAAGATGTCACGCGTAACGATAAAATGTTACACAAAAATTTTTTTCAACCCTGATAAAAATGTTTCACTTCAAAAATAAATAAAGAGTGTAATTAAAACAAACCACTAAAAAATTGAAAAAAGATTGATTATTATAAAATCTATTAATTATAGAGATACTATAGATGTAGGTTTGTTTGTATGTGTTTAATTAGATTAACTTCTTAGGTACATGTGTTATTCTTAGTCCAACTTACTTTTATAATATGTCACCAGGGATCAAACTTAGAACTTACTTAGAACAAATTAGAACTTGGAACCATGTATGGAATTATACCTAGAAGAATGTTGACACATACAAATCTTATTTTATTATAAGTTATGAATTTTTGTACGCATGTTCTTTTATCATAAATAGCTAGACTGATTTTGATGAGATTTGCTTAGCGATAAATTAGACCTCGACGACAGACCAAGGTTACTTCTGGGCAAGAAACATAAATTATTACATTAATTTTTTATCCTAAATTGCTAAACGAGCCAAACCTTCTGAACAACAATATCTATTATCATAAGAAATGATAACTTGGTAAAATTTTATTCAGATTTCTTAATAAAACAGCATCTATTACAATAACGTTGAATATTCAACAATTCAAATACAATTATTACAATAGATTTTAGAAATCAAACCTCCGTAGAAACTTCCAGAATCAACCTATCCTATTCTATCCTACTTAATATTATTAATGCGAAAGTTTGTAAGGATGTATATGTGTATGTATGTTTGTTACACTTTCACGCAAATACTACTAAACCGATTACAATGAAATTTAGCACACAAATAGATGATAACTTGGATTAACACATAGGATAGGTTTTATCCTGGAAAACCCTCGGGAACGGGAACTATGCGGGTTTTTCTTTGAAAACGCGGGAGTAGCTGCGGGCGGAAAGCTAGTCCATTTTATAAACATTAATTGGATATTGACAAGCGCGTATTAGCGTTGCGGTTTTAAAAGCTCTCGAAAAAATATCACAATCAAACTCAAACATTTATTTATTCAATTAGACTTCTCCTAGAATCACTTTCGAATCGTCATTACATATTTTTAACATTTACCACCGATTCGGAAAGCAGTATCTATGCAGAAGAACCGGCAAGAAACTCCATAGTCATTTGGAAGACTCAATTTAAGGCAATTCATTTATTTTGCGAAGTCTTATAGCAGTCCCTCTGGGAAGGCCTCGTATTAGGCTTCCATTCTCATATTCTCGTAATGTTTCATTATCTATTTGACCCCATGATGAAATAACCTTATTTTATTCATCTTTGTGAGAAGGTATAAGGAAAGGCGATTTTTAAAGTATTGGACATGGTGAAAAGTGGCAACAGGGGTGCTCTTTGTGTGAAAATGTATGTTACAAACATTGAGATAATATTACTACGTATGGAGTAGACACCACGAACAAAATCTGTGCGCCATTTTTTTGCTCTAACTAAGTTTTAAAAATTATTATTTAGTTAGGTACTTAACGATGAAAGTTATTCCTTTGCACTTTTCCGTATTATTTGTATTATTTGTGCAATATCGTAACACACACGAAGGCATGTTTGATGCGTTTCACTTTAAAACCATTAAAAAATATCGCTCAACATACGTCACATGACGTATGTTGAGTGGAACATAAGTGATGTAGGCGGTGTCATCTCCATATTAATATTATCTCAATGGTTACAAATAGTAATATTGGTAGGTATACCAAATGTTGTTGATTTCTGAAAAATGTAAGCTATGTCGGATCGTGGGTTATCAACTATATTGATTAATTTTAATTGCTGTAATTAAACCCAAATTGCAACTGATAGACAGACTTTTTTCTAATAGTTTTATAGACTTCTTACTGAACTCTTAAAACCCTCTGGCCTCTATGTTTCGACTCACACTTGACCGGCTTTTAACACAACACATCTGTAATATTTTTGTAGCTCAAACACCGGTGCCAATAAAATACAAATAAAAATTTAATGTCTTACAACACCGTACTAGGTGTTATTATGTTTTGTTCATAGTCCTTTCAAGTATTATAAATACGAAATAAACTGTCTGTCTGTCTTTTCTTCATGTCTAAACTACTGAACGGTTTTCGATAAAATTTTTGTACAGGTACCGCTAACGGACCCTGAGAAAGGATATAAGATGGATTTTATTCCAGAGGATAATGTGAGCGAACCCGTGGGTGTAAAGCTATAGTCTGTAATGAGATAGTAAGAATATGATAGTACAAACATAAGAAACAACGAAACAGTCTGCGAATGCAAATGCGTCGTAAACCGAAACACGACCATTCTTCATCTGAAGAGCTGTTGTTAAAGATATTACTGATGTGCTAAACTAGCACTTAACTCTAAGACATAGATTACAGTTTCCTAAGACTTAGTTTCAAATTTCAGTGTTGATTTCTATAATGGAGTGCTTAACTTACTGTTTGTGGTTAATTCTCTTAATTCTCTCTATCTATCTATTTATGATGTAGGTATAACTTTTAAGTAAATTACTATCCAAATTAAACCATTGTCATAACTACTACCTATTCAACTATTTTTTTATAAAATATAACAATAACAATCTTAGCTTAATGTAGCTTGATTTGATACATAAATAAACAGGCAGACGTGACACTGATTTTAGGAGAAATATCCCGATTATAAGCCTACGCAACTTTATTGGTATTCAAATAATTTCAATTTCAAGTCTGGATACCATAGATACAAAGGTCAAGGCCAAAATCTATACTTACTAATATTTAGAAGAGTTAATTTGTTTGTTTTAAAGCGCTAATCTTATTGGTCCGATTTGAAAAATTCTTCTTAAAAAACTCCGGTGCATATTTACGTATCTTCAGATGCATAAAGTAGAGATCTGCTGCTCAAATATCATTATTGGGTCTCCAATCGTACAATAAGGTCTACATTTTCTATTTTACTTTTTTTATTCATAAAAATAAAAAAAAATGCAAAAAATGGAATTGAAAACGGGCACAAAGCTAGAAAAATACAATAGCTGAGGTTGATTGTCGTAGCGTTCTTAGACATGGAGACAGCAAAGAGAATGTTTTTGAAATACCTGTTCAATTTTATTATCAGAACTATGCAAAATAATAATAGAATAACAATATAATTCAAATATAATTATTATAAACTAGCGGTCCGCCCCGGCTTCGCCCGTGGTACATAATATTTACGTTTTCTCTATATAAGAACCATCCTCGTACTTCAAGGAATGTAATAAAAAAAGAATTATCGAAATCGGTTCAGCCGTTCTCGAGTTATGCGCTTACCAACACATTTTGCGATTCATTTTTATATATAAGATTTAATAGTTGGTACCATCATTTTAGCACAATACGTGCCCAGATACATTTATGAAAGAAGTACAAAATTGGAAACAATAGTCTCGTTTCAGTTTGTATTTCAAAGACATTAATTGAACTTTGTTCAGCGAAGCGTTGATTTTATTGTATCGTAAAATTTGAACTGCAATCGGCTAGAGCAATTAAAAATCTAGGAGTTTTGAATAACTTTGGTAAATGTTTATTGGTCAAGTTATAGTAACTCTACTATTTACTTGAAATGGTACAGTTTATCGACTACGTTGTAAATATTATAAAATGTTCGTTACTGTGATCTTCCTATGAATTATCATGTTAATTTTTATCGATACTGTAGGAACGTATTACAATCTAGTATAATAGAGTCATTGATTACAATAAATTAAGAAAACTCGTGCCTACTATAATTATTAGAAAAAGAGCTTTAAATAAAGATTCAGCTTATACTTTTTTATTTATTAATACAATACAACAAATATAGGATATTAATCGAAAAACCTCCCTAGTAACCGCTGTCACAAGCTCACAAGGATTTTCCCTCAAAAAACCCTCATACACGAATTTATTAGGATAAAAATACAGGTAAAAATCGGAGACGCGCTGATGTGACAAATACATTATGTTACATTTGCTATTACCTATATAAGCTTTTATCAACTGACATATTCGTGTAACACCATTAGAAGGTAGGATTTCACGGGATAGGTACCTACATATAGGTAGGGTTGGACCGTTAGGTATATTATATAAGGAGAACCGCGGATAAACTCATGTATTTTACGGGAATTCGAATCTATGAATGAAATGTTTAGAAAAATGAAAATGAGTATTTTTATATGTACGAATAAGGTAAGCATGAATCATAACATCATGGATTGAAATAAGCGAATAAAATCACTTTAATAAGTTAAGAATTACATGATTCAAGAAATCAATCAAATTAAAAAAGAACGTGTGTGCCGAGCACAGGTGTCAGAAGTGAAATTTATTTGGCAAGATTCCAATATACCAAAAGCGTCGCCTTACTCCATGACGTGATGGTATTGCAAAGACGTGACCTTGAAATTTTACTCTCAACGCGCTTAAAGAAGTGTCTCTTAAAAATAATTTCTACGTTATTAAAACGTATTTGAATTCAGTTAAAAAATATACTATATATTAGGCATTATATGAAAAACGTTGGCTCTCATTTGGCTCTACATTTAATCATTCGTTGTCATTAAAATTAAAAGTCGCAAAGACAAAGAAGTCCAAAATATAAAGAACGTGTAACCTGATTCTGTGCTACAGGACTTTACCGACAGAATGTCTTTTTTATAGATTTCAAGTGTGTAGAGTCATGAAACACGTTTTTAAAGAATATGTCTCAATAAAACACACTGTTAACCACAAACAAAAGAGTTATATCGGTTTGTTTTCGTTAATAAAGAATCAAGCGAAGAGTGAACCGGTACCTACTAGGGAAGCGCGTACCATCTTAGACCGCATCTGAGCTTTCCATCAGGCGAGATTGTGGTCAAGCACTTCCCTATCTAGAGTAAAAAAAAAAAATTACTCGATACCTCATCATTGGCCATTTGCGTCTATTTCAGACGATTATCGTAGTCAGTAAGGAGTCTATCTATTACACTTCTTATGATGGCTATGTAGCCCAATACGCGATGCACAGGTGCGCCCACATTTGGGACACCTGTGTTCTCCAGGGAGTTGAGCGGAGACGGGTAGTTGTGTTTAGGCGTGTCGTTTTTGTCTTCTATCAGCCAGTTTAGAAAACCAAGTCTGATCGTGGTTTCTGCAACCTTCCCGTAATTGTGAGCGCCATCTCTCACGGTTGCTCGCGTACTCTTGCCATTTGGATACGTCTAAGTTGAATGACTGCATATCTCGCTTTGCGCAGTCTTTAAATCGTAATAGCGGTCGGCCGATACGCCTTTTTCCAATGGCAAGTTGGCTGAATAGCACCTGCCGGGGCAGTCGTGTGGGTTCCATTCGATGCACATGGCCCAGCCAGCGAAGACGTCTTTCTTTGAGTATTGCAATGACGCTTGACATATTGCAGATCTTAAGGACATTTTCGTGAGTAACTTTGTCACGCCATGTAATTCCCAGAATTTTTCGAAGACAACGTAGATGGAAAGCATTGAAACGTCTTTCGTGGTTGGCATAAGATGTCCTGGACTCGATACCTATACTTAATATATTTACATAATTAGTCAGCAAAATATCGATAATTTGATCTGGAATTATACGTTGAAGCTCTATGGTGATTAAGATATCTTTAATTAAAATGTCTTCTTAAATAATCTTAAATTGCTAGAACTGAACCTCTGAAAGGACTATAACAATAAATATAATACTGATAATGATCGTGACATTATCTCAACAACCTATAGAAAAAAGTTTTGCACATAAGTGCAATGCCCTCTACCTAATAGGTGATTCAAACCCAACTTTTATACGCGACAGAACATTTAATTTTTATTACAAGAATTCCGGGAAATATATTGAGTTTTAAACTTCTGAATGTTGGAAGTCGGTAAATTTTTCCAAACTTGCGCCATGAAATTCGTGTGTTAGTGACATGACATAAAGTACGCTAGTTTGTACCTCCGAACACGGCTGGGAAATACTTCCTGGTTTTTATTACGGAAATTTATGAAACATTCTACATTTAACCCAATTGTAGATTGAAACCTTTTTAGGCCAAATTTTTTCGAAACCTCCCTTACTTTTTTAGCAAAAGAGGATAGGTAGTAAAGTAAAATTTAAATCTTCACAATAAAATTTGGCAATAATCACATCTATACCTACTAATAATATTATAAAGCTGAAGAGTTTGTTTGTTTGTTTGTTTGAACGCGCTAATCTCGGGAACTACTGGTCCGATTTGAAAAATCCCATTTATCGAGGAAGGTTATAGGCTAATCATCACGCTACGACCAACAGGAGTGGAGCCACGGGGGTGAAACCGCGCGGAGCAGCTAGTATTATATATGTTCGGGTGTTAGCCCACAGCATGGCTGAGTCTGTTCCGATTGCCTAATACGTGTTTACTTTTAAGTTAAGTTAGTCTAAGTTTTTGTTGGCAATAAAGCTTTTTTTCTTTCTTTCTTTCTTTCATGTGTATTCAGTACATTTTTCTTAAACATCATCAAACATTTAAGAAGATTTACGATCGCTCTTTTATGTGTTAAAAGGTTTATTTTAAGTTACTACAAGATTGAGTGAAATAAATCTTCTCAAAACATTTAAGAAAACGTAAAAATATTTGCGTGTTCCCTTCGTAAGAATGCGTAAGCCATAAACACTAAAAATACACTATGTAAATAACGAACATACGGATGTACATAAATATATATAAATAGAATGAATACTAACATTTTTTAGATGAGTAAAAATATCTGTTTAGTTAAACTGATGATGCGCGGTTTTACGTCTACGCATCATAAAACATCGAAAATTGACTATAAAATTATGGAACGGTAAAACATGATTGTGTGAAGACTTTTAAAAATAGATATTACAAGGCTGATAGGTTTTACAGTGGTGTTTAAATTTTCATAGATTGTTCGAGAAATTCTTGATGTATTTGAATGGATTAAATAGTTCAAATATTTTAAAACTATAATTAGAAAACAAAACAAAACACATTAAAATCCACTAGTTCTAATGAGGTATTTTTTACTGCAGAGAATGTCATTTGCACCAAAAAATACGCACAAAAAAAATTTAATGGTTTTAAAATATGTTTGAACTCTGAAAAATAATATTTACAAATAAAATCATCGACAATCAATTGTTCTTTTGTTAATTTTTGGGGCTAACATATTTTTTCGACACCAGCCGGAATCATCGAACCCCGAACCAAACAGCAAAGTCCAAAAGCTCTACGTTGTTACAACATTGCCTCTTAAATCTTAATCGACTACATTTAGGTATCATACATTTAACATATGTAATACTAATAATATAAAGAATCCTCATCAATTACTATTTTTAAAAATAAGTTAAAGACATACTTAACTAATTTCGATAGCTGATTGTGTTGTGTTATACTAACTGCAAAATTGTTATTTCTCATATGTGTAAAAGATCATTGTATTGTTCTTGTTTATTTTATGAGATAAATAAAGTTCTTTAAACCGGAATACACAATTATACAACCTATATAATTATACAATAAATAATCGAAGTTATTGCAGGGTTTTGGCGCGTATTCTCGTAGTGGCTCGCTTGGACGACGCACGCCTGTGCTTTCGGAAGCTCCAACTTTGACGAGTGTTGTGTAGTGTGTATAACTGTTAACTGTTCAGTGATTTAGTGTTGAGAGGAATTTATTTTGAGGGTGAATATTAGTTTTTAATTCAAAATAATTTATTAGGTTTTTATTATTAATTTTTATGACGATTTGTGTGATGATTTTTTGGTTAATTTTAAGTGATTTAAATTGGTTTGGTGCACGCTAATTAAAAAACTTAATTAATATTTAGTTACATAGATTACTTTGAATAACCCATTGACCACCGTAAGGCCCGATCGGGGCGCGACACAATAGATTTTCTATTGTGTCTGTGATTCCGAGGACTGATGGAATAATGAGTAATTATTATATATAGGAAATAATAAAGCTAAAATCTCAGTGCCATGAACTTAAATTAACTTCAAAAATTATTATTGTTTTACATTAACTATTGTGCGTTATCTAAATTTACAAATAAGACTTTTTATGAATACATACAAAGAAGACTTTTTATGAAATTATTATTTTTTTTCTTTCAAAACCTTTACAAAATACTAAAGCTGAATAGTTATCCAATAAATTAGGTAAAGCAATTTTCGTGGAAAATCCAGCTACAAATAAAATGTCATAAAAGCACTTCAACATAAAGGTTATATAAATTATGCCTTCTCATAATAATAATCAGATAATTATTTTTTAATTCTCAGTTTTAATTGTAAGTTTAACAAAAACTTAAAATATTGAGTTTATAATAAACTACGGGCTTAAAGTAGTTAGAAAATTTTATGAACAATATATTAATAATTAATGTTCTACTATGTATTTATATCTAATATAAGTTTCTCAAAAAAATATCAATTCTCATAATATATTTTTTGTAATAATATCTTACAAATTTATTTAAATGCTTACAAATAATATCAAATTGCAATTAATAAAAAATCTGTAAAACCAAACTAATTAGCTTTTCAACTGTTAGCTAGAGAAACAATTATTTACATTTTACATTACTTATACAGGTGGACAAATAATTGAAATATATTATTCATCGCGCAATCGAAAAAAGCCACTCCGAATAATTACATTCTTATTGGATTTAGTTGAAAATTAGATAGTATTTATGTCTGGTTCCTTGTAACAATTACTAGAATAATTGTATGAAAATTATTCGTACTGAGAAATTTTATAAAGAACAGAAATATTTGATAACGAGTTGAGATACGAACACACGTCTTACGCGCGGCTTCGCCCGCGTTTTCAAAAAAACCCGTAAAGTTCCCGTTCCTGTGGGATTTCCGGGATAAAAAGTAGCCTATGTCTTATTCTGGATCTTGAGCTACCTACATAACAAATTTCATTGTACAAGGTTCAGTAGTATTTGCGTGAGAGACTACCAAACATACATCCTTCCCCATTTACACAAACTTTCGCATTTGTAATAGGTATTAGTAGGATATTGGATATTAAGGATTATTAATGGGATAATATTAGGATAGTAGGATGTGAATTCCATATAACTAAAAATTAAATATCTGTGCTTTTACTCATCTGTATTTTTGTAAGTAAAGGAAAATCCCTCTAGGAAGCTGCTGAAATTAGCGCGTATAAACTGAAGTTTATGTGTTCTTGGATTTATTCAATACCCTATATCGATTGATTGATGGAATAACATTTGGAGCGTTTGTTATTATAAACCAGTTTTATAATATATATCTAGCTAGCTATTTAAAATACTAAGTTGATTTGTTAACGTTTTAAGAACAAAAATTTCTGTTTCGATTAAGCTTTCATTTGAATGTGATAACTGATAACAATACGATTTTAACATAATAATTCCTCGTTCTTCATCCATGTTAACACAATTTACCATGTACCAATAGGTAGTTATTCTTATCCAAAAATAAGTCAATTACCTACTCACCATCACGATGTGAATGACGGACAAACTTAAAAACATACACGACGCATCTACTACAATAATATTATACCAATCCATACTTTAATATTATAAATGCGAAAGTAACTCTATTTGTCTGTCTGTTACTCAATCACGCCTTAACTACTGAACCAATTTGCATGAAATTTGGTATAGAGATATTTTGATACCCGAGAAAGGACATAGGATAGGTTTTATCACGGAAACCCCACGGGAACGGGAACTATGCGGGTTTTTCTTTGACTGCGCGGGCGAAGCCGCGGGCGGAAAGCTAGTTATACATATTATGTCATGTATGGCCTTCCATTATTATATATCATATCGGTTGATATTCAAAAGAAACCTGTGTTGAATCTGTTCATCTATTTTTTTTTAATAAAATTGACACGTAATTAAGATGTCTACGAAAGCGTATGAGAGATACACAAATACTTTCACATTTATAATATTAAATTGAATTTGATTCAGAGGGGTTGAGAAAAGTTTATTTTTTTTAAATGAAAACTGTAAATAAATTCTATAAATTTTATCTGATTCAAAAATGTAATTACAAAGTTTCTTGCTGCCTTTTTCTATAGAATTTGTTTACAGAATAAATGGTACATAATTTTCGCAATGACTTCTTTGGGTATTTAAAAACTTTTTTTTTAGTTGTCATTCCATGAAATATGAAATTCAGATGATGAAATTTTCATGTTTATCAAATTTCATTTATCTGCTGAACCACGTTTGCCTTCATGATGGCTCTATGTATTCTTCCCTGTGTAGGTATTCTTAAATCTTCAAAACTACGCAACGGACTTTGATGCTGTTTTATAATAGATAGAGTGAACTAAAGATAGATAAGAAGGTTTATATGTATAATTTGCATGGCAAATGGCACGGCAAAACCGCTGGCGGTAATTTTATTAATAAGGAAACATTTAGATTTTCATAAAAATCTGTATATAAGTACCTTAAAAACGGTTATATTCTACGGTCAGTTAACATATTATAAGTATTATAAAACTTATAGTTTGATAGTTTAATTTTAACTTTGAATCACTTGCTTTGAATATATTCAAGAAGTACTTAGTGAACATACTTAACTCAAAGTTTCATAATTTAAAAATAATCTCTGAAAAGACGATAGAATATTTTTATAGAACCATTGTCGATCATTCATAACTTATCTTCAATCATCGAAAAAGAAAACAAAGTATAAAATGAAATATGACTTCGTTAAGTCCCTGTATCAACAGCATGTCCGACGGAAATATAAATAAATTATAGACGGAAAAGGTCACGGAATCGGTTTGATACGTAGTCTAGGAGATTATGGTAAAAATATGTAGGATGTGTGTATGGGATTTATGATGGCAATGGGTTTCTTTGCAGTTTATTTGTAGGGTAATATACACCCCTTGCTAGTTTGAACGTGCATAGCTTGCAGAATTTCAAATAGAGGTTTTGGTTTTTTTATTTGAGAATTCTTTTTCTGCTTTGATTTTTTGCCTTTAAATATTTTGAGCAACTCTTATAGGTATCTACTGATTAATTCTTATCAATAAAAGTTTTTATCGAAAGCAAGTTTAAAATTATTAAGAAATGATAAAAAATATCAAGTAGGTACCTCATGAAATTTTTATAGTACCTACGTAAATACGCTGTTCGGCGAAACGCTTTCTCAATAAGGCGAAAAATATTAAATTTTTATATTAAAAAAGATTTCAATAACATTACTAAGTAATAATACTAGATTTAATATTTGACGAAAATCACCGCAGAAAATATAAAACTATTCCACGCTCTCAGA
This sequence comes from Colias eurytheme, assembly GCA_907164685.1. Taxonomy (NCBI): domain Eukaryota; kingdom Metazoa; phylum Arthropoda; class Insecta; order Lepidoptera; family Pieridae; genus Colias; species Colias eurytheme. The sequence goes on from CAJQZN010041391.1 coordinate 26,250, forward strand.
CTAGGTATCTGGCTTGATTCGATATATTCCGATGTGAAGTAAGTCGGAAAATTACATATATTATTAATGTTTTTTCATGGCCATTTATATATCCGGGACTGCCCTTGACAGTGCGCCCTTGTGCCATCCTTGGCTTTAATGAGTTAAATGAGGTAGAAAGTTCTGGAAAAGTTTGTTAATGGCAACGATAATAACGCTCTATTTATTCGCTTTTTTATTTTATGATTGTTGAAATGAGTTCAACTACGCGAGACGTCGTAAAGAATAGATTTTAGGTTCATAGAGCAAAATTTTAACAAAATTTTAACAAAAAGTAGCTACTATGTATACATGTATTACCTATGTATATTAGCTCTTAAACAAGAATGCTTTAACAATCGGACTAAAACATGTGATTTGGGAAATTATATACCTATTAATCATACGATAAAGATCAGTTATTTCCGCTTAACGACATAAAGCATTATTTGACTAATGCCTGTGTCTAATGCACAAAGCTATTAGGAAACGATCCAGCAAATGGAGTAGGTTGAAAATATGATATAGCCATAGTTTTAAGCTTCCTTTTTTACTAACTCCAGAGGTTAACCCTAAACGATACTTACGCCGGCTTTCACTGAAAATCGGATCATTGAGTCGACGTAATGGGACAAATTGAAACCATTCTGTTTCTGACAGGAATCGATGACTCAAACTGCTGTAATTTTGTTTATCATCCAGTTAATAAGGTCTTAAAGCCAAGAATGCTGAGATTAAGAGCCTTGATGTTTGTTAATGAATGAAAATTAATTAAACAAGGAACCTCAAACAAAGATCTGTGTAAGGTTGCCCTTTTGCAGACGATTTTGTAATTGGTAAAATATAAGGGTACCTACAGTTTTTGCCTCAAAAGGGATTAAATTATAATTTGGTTTTGTTTCAAAGTCTATTAACGCTTCTTTAACTTGTTTTGTTTTAGCCTTTGAATTTACAATTTTGGATCCATATAAAATTGACTGACATGTGACATTAACATCACAGAATATTCTGAACCACTTTTTCAGAATGAAATGTTGTCAAAATTCTGACAACTACCTACATATTTAACACAAAGGAGGATGGCCACATATGACCTGAATGCGAACATTAATCATCGGTGTATCAAAAAATAGTAATTTATGCGTGCTTTTACTAACGGGGTCTAACTTATTTTTTTCGGGCCGGGAAAATGTTATGTATTATTAATAAATAAACTCAAATTCATAACATTGTTTGAACGCATCCAAACGTCTTTCATTTTTACCTGTGTCATGCGTTTCGTTTTCACAGCGCAGCGGGAGTTAATTAGCGATTACGTTTAAAAAAATACTAGAATAATAATATATATTTCTTTGTTTTACCTATCATATTTAATAGCAAAAACAGTAAGAAAGATATAATTTATAGATTTAAAAAATATTTTTTGCCATAAATACATTTAATAATATACCTAAAATATGTAAAACGGAACGAATTTTTTACCGGCTTAATAGACACAAGTCACAAAGGTTAGATGACACATGACATGACTGACGCGTAGCTGAAAAACATGATTTTGTTTATTATTTGTCACTACAGTGTTGTATTGGCTTATATAACAATAAAATAAATAACATAGGCTACGTCGTCCACCCTTAGAATTTAGTTATGGCTGTAGGTATAACTCTAAACCATATTCATTATATACGTAGCCATAACCTCAAAAATGGCAAATTATGTAAAAATTCTAAGCTCCACCACTTTCAAATAATATATTTGTAATGTGGGATTGCTAAGGGTGGTTAGGCGAACCATTTAAGCCCTATATTAATCATGGTCGCGACATTTCATAGTCAGGTCTTGGTATGTATGGGCAGTGGCCGATGTCCTTTCTTAAATTATTAAAATTATAAGGTTGAATTCAAATGAATCTCGTAGAACAAACAAACTAAAGAACTATAACTACAATCGAAAAGGTTTCTTATTAGTCAAATATTTTTCGCTGAAAACAGACTATTTGTCCCGATTCTGTCGCTCATACTCGTAAAATACTGAGTCTAGTATCTTATCTAAGCATAAAGAAAACAAAAGTTCTATAACACTTTCGACAAGGAAAATAAAAGTCTTATTTCCCATTCCTAAAGGTATAATCGTATGCAAAGTTTTTCTAGAACACGTGACGTGATTGGTAAAGTCGGAAGCGACAAACAGTTGCTGTATTTTGTAATATGTTTGTTAGTTTATACCTTGATTAAATTGAATGTAATTATGAAATAATACGTTTTTAGATAATGGTTGAACTGAAAACTGCTAATATGTTACAGAAAATTTCAGTAAATTTCTACTGTAACCCAAAAGCTTTACAATCGTGTTGAAGAATGGAATCCAAATTAAGATACATAACACCTACCTATATGTTTATTTTACAGCAAAAATGTATGAATATTTTTTCAGTGGGACATAACACTAAAGACGCAATTATGCGTCTAAAAATAATTCATTCAAAAATTAGTTTTTATTTCGGTCACGACGACGACCCATGAGCTTGAAACCTAAAATTTAATTTTAGCAAAATACTAGCGCAAATTGGTCATTTCTATATATTAACAATAATTTTTACACGGACGAAAATATATTATTTTTTTCACATCCGTTAAATACGAATGTTCCTACATAATCTTATTCAAATACACAGCCTTATAATATAAGTAGCGTTTATATCGTATCTAATAAATAAAATATATAAAATTGTATTTTCGCCTTTAAAACTTTCCACTATAAAGTTGACAATAAGAGAATGTTAAATCTCATACAATTACTTACTTTGATTGGACATAAAGGCAGGCAAGCGTAATTACACACAGTTAGCAGTGGTTTATATACTATCGGCTAATTAACTTGTGAATTACGGTAATACATAGTGGAGTAATTTTCATTAGATTTGACCTTGAACTTACTTTCTATTTATTGTGGTTAAATGATATTTTTAAGTAAAAATAAAAATGTGAATTTTTTTACGCGCATAACTTCGATTACGACAGCTTTGTTTTTTGTTGTTTATTTTGTCCGGAATAAGCTGTCTTATAGACGAAAAAATAAATAAAAATAAAAAATAATTCAACCAGATTTTCTTGTTAATTACCTACCACCTATCTACTTATGAAGTTTTATCTTTTGTGCTCATTTGCTGACATCGAACCTATGAAATTTCCAACTTTGGTACTAAATAATACAATTAAACGAAATTTAATAATTAGGTAAAACATTAAAATTAATGTCGCAATAGGTTTCAAGTGGATTTCTTTCAACATTTTATGAAGTTAGTAAGAGTTTGATGTAAGTAGTTTGCCTAAATTAATTGGACTAACTTTACATGCTTTTAATACGGTTTTCGTAAAAGCAAAATTGAAACATACCTAATGGATAAGTTATTTATTAAATAAGAGGGTACTACAAGTACTTCTAACAAGAATAATCTTATTTTGTTACCAAATTTATAAAAGTGGAAGTTTGTGCGAGGACTGTTGTAACTATATAATTGTATATGCGTATAGTATGTATTTTTGTTCTTCTTTCACGGGAAAACACCTAACCAATTTTGATAAAACTTGACAGTGATGAAGCTTATGTAATTGAGTAACACATCTATACAGCTAAAATGTTATAAAGCTAAAGAGTTTGTTTGTCTGTTTAAACGCACTAATCTCGAAACTACTAGTCCAATTTGAAAAATTCTTTCAGTGTTAGATAGTACATTTATCGAGGAAGGCTATAGGCTATATAATATCATCACGCTAAGACCAACAGGAGCGGAGCACTGCGGATAAAACCGTAGAGCACAGCTAGTAAGATATTATATAGAACCCGCGTGCAAAAGCTAGTACAGCTTTTGCACGCGGGTTTGTCCCAGCATGCCTCATCTCACGAAATAGATAAATAATATTTATCTAATATTCGCAGGGTCATTTATCAATGAAACGCACGGATGGAGTGCAATACAATTATTTATAGATAACTGTTATCGTGGAATTCTACTGAATCTATTTATAGTTCATGTCAGCAAAAGTGCAATTTTATATGAGGAAACAATATGAATAATTGTAACAAAAATGGTAAAAATCAATCTCTTGACTGGAAATATTTTACGAAAATCTATTATGAAACTTCCAACATTACAGGAATGCTTAACCAACGTCTAAATAAATTAAGTTATATTTTTTTATTCATAGCATTTTAATATGATGTAGGTATTAGAATATAATACAGAGAAAAAATGTCTGAGACGGTATTTTGGAACGTGCCTAGCGGCAACGCAACATAGGGTTTAAATCCCGCATAACGATCTAATTATTTTCTAAAGCAAAATTGGTATGAGAAATATATTTTAACACAAATAAACGTGGATCAAAATTTAAAGGTAATTATTCAAAATATATACTCAACATACTATAAACTCAATCATTTATAATTTATTCAATTATACTTCTTCTAGAAGCACTTTTGAATCGTCATTACATATTTTTAACATTTACCACCGATTCGGAAAGCAGGATCTATGGGGAAGAAACGGCAAGAAACTCCATAGTTTTAAAATCATGTCAATATTATGATTTAATTTTACGTAATATATATCTACATAATATATACCAAAATAACTTTTACGCATTCATTTACCTACTAAATAACTTTCACAGTTCAACCGCAAATAATTTTCAAACTAATATCTAGATAGATATCTATCAGGTATACAGATAGGTATCTATCTACCAAAAACTGATACCAAACTATAAATCAAGCAATATTTCTGCTACATCAAACTGTTTGTTCCATCAAGCTCTGTCACAACAAACATTGCTATTATATGAATATATTTGCCCTCAGCCAACGCAGCACTATGTGACTTCAGATCAGATTGCTACTGTTTATCTGTTCAATTTATGCTTTCTTCTGTTTCTATTAATTTATGAGTCATACAAATTGCACTTTTCTTAATCTGATATTAGCATAATCCGGGGAATTCATATGTGAATCTTAATCCAGTAAAAAGGATCAACTCGAGCTCAAAGGTTTATTCTTTCCTCCTTGTTTGAAATGTTTAAGGAAGAATTAACAATGAGGAGGTAACATCTGTTTGGAATGCAGAAAATGGTCAAGAAGGATACTTGCTATAAAATGTATACCTTACTATAAAATGTATACCTTATATTTTATGTAATAAATGAATTATGTAAGGTATAAAGTGACACTTTGAAATGTCTACTATAGAATTTACCTTAGAAAATAGATTTTAAAAAGTTGTATAAGTAGACTATATTTTTACAAAACTTAAATTTAAAATATTTCGTGAAAACTATGCACAAGAATGTCAGAAATCTTTTTAATAAAACACCAACGACGAAAACTTCCATAATGTGGTCGACATTAGCAGCCAACGTCTAAGTTATGAAGGCGACAAATTGAATTTTTTTGTTCACCATAAAGTCCCTTTTGTTTGATTATTTTAACAAATACGTGGTTAATGAGTTAGTGCCCAGATTTTTCATGCATTTGAACAAATATTTTATTTTTATGTAACTCTTTGACCACCTTCATGTTCATATTAATAATCTATCTGCTACTTGATCTGCCCAATCTGTCTGTAAGCGGCACAGACAAAATATTAATCAGTACTAACTGAAACAATTTCAACATAACAAGGTACAAAATATGATATACTTAAATATGTAAAAATAAGCTCTATAAATATAGAATTTAAATCAGAGATTCAGGATCGGAAATCATTTGATAATAATAATTAATGTTCTACTTAGAAAACAATGTAAACAATATTATTGACTCCACTCGTGGCTTTACGAATATTCACTACTCATCGCACATGGTAAATTAAAAAATAAACAGTGATTAAGAAATTACCTGATTAACCCGTTACAGACCCTTTGGAAACTTTGTTATGTTACAGCTGACCAATCTTAATATATTATATAAATCTCGTGTCACAATGTTTGTCCTCAATGGACTCCTAAACCACTTAACCGATTATAATAAAATTCGCACACCATGTGTAGTTCGATCCAACTTGAGAGATAGGATAGTTTAAACATGTAGGTACCACGGGCGAAGCCGGGGCGGACCGCTAGTAATTTATTATGGTCGAGAAATATGTTCTTGAGTCACACCTTCCATCTTCCTCATCTCTTCTCTATATAGGTATATAAATTCTCGTGTCACAATATTAGTTACCATACTCCTCCAAAACGGCTGGACCGATTCTCATGAAATTTTCTGTGCATAACGGGTAGGTCTGAGAATAGGACAACATCTATTTTTCATACCGCTTAATGATAAGAGTAAGGCAGAACAATCTTTGTCGTGGACGATTTCTAAGAGTACCCGCGGCCCCGGCTAACTGCGCGGCTCGACGGAACACAGTGGGGTTTTAGTCGGTAAGAATCCGACATAACCCTTGGCTCCATCCCCGGGGGCCGTGGGTATCTTTCGAAGATTTCCCCACTATAAAAAAAAAAAAAAAAAAAAAAAGGCAGAACAATCTTTGCCGGGACAGCTAGTAAGTTCTAATAAAATAATAAATATATCAACATTTCACAATAACACACGATGACAAGATAGTACAAAATTAACTAAATAACAGTATCTCATACGTAAAATTAATTGCGTCGAGACAATTATTATTCTATTCGTGTTCAAGATCTCGCATTTCGTACGTTATGTATTGGTAATTTGAAACAAGGAAGTGTTAATTATTATGAAATATACGTTCACTTGGAGTTGTGGCTTTTGTTTCGTCTCTTGGGAATATGGTTTTGATAAATGTATGAAATAGTTATAAATAAATAAATAAATATAAATATTATAGGACATTATTACAGTGTGTAGGTATTCCAATCTATTATTTATATTGTCTTTTACGTATACTAAAACGTACTACTTATAATTAACTAGCTGTGCCGCGCGGTTTCACCCGCATTGCTCCGCTCCCGTTGGTCTTAGCGTGATGATAATAGGTATATAGCCTTCCTCGATATCTACACCGAAATAATTTTTCAAATCGGACCAGTAGTTCCTAAGATTAGCGCGTTCAAACAAACAAACAAACAAACTCTTCAGCTTTATAATATTAGTATAGATTTTGCTGTAAAAAATAATATAGTATATTTTAAGCTTAGTTAATTTAAAATTTCCCAAATTACAAGAAAAGAAGCAAAGGTAATCATATCAATTGAACACTCAGCATTACAAGTTGTTTGAACACCCAAAAATAAATACGAAAAGTAGCGAAATTCTATTTCAAATAACATTTAAAAGTGAATTTATTTCGTAATTGACCTTGAAGCTCCCGTAAATTGCCCCAAGCTGTTTATCTCCGAAGAAATTTCGAGTTAATGTTTAACTTAATTCCTTAAGGTGAGAAAAAGTTACTGCCTCATAACAATTTACGTTTAGTTAACAATTTTCCAAGCTTTTAAATTACTTTTCTAGTTTAGATGTTGTAAATGATTTATTGATATTAAAAATTATGCCAGTGATTTTAAGTGGTTGAGTCATATAAAAATCTGCATATTAATTTAATTTTTCTTAAAAGAACTAGTACCTATATTTTAACCAATGAAATGATTTATTTTTTGTTTGACATCATTTCAATGAGACGCCTATTATTTTATCCGCAACTAAACCTTATACCTCACAAATCTACGATACACATGGTGACGTTTTTTATTTAGCAAGCCTTATTACAGAACCCTTTATTTTTTATTTATTTAGCAGAGTGGGCAAACGAGTTTATAAGTCCCCTGAAGGCAAGAGAATATTACCGCGCAATACAAAGATAAGCATCTACCAAAGCTTCTGTACAATTGTTGCCAAAATTATGATTTAAATTCCAAGCATCCATGAGCAAAATATTATAATCTTAATCTTAATACTATTATAAAGGCGAAAGTTTGTATGGATGTATGGATGTTTGTTACTCTTTCACGTAAAAACTACTGAACCGATTACAATGAAATTTAGCACACATATAGAGGGTAACTTGGATTAACACATAGGATAGGTTTTATCACGGAAATCCCACGGGAACGGGAACTATGCGGGTTTTCCTTTGAAAACGCGGGCGAAGCCGCGGGCGGAAATCTAGTCTCTTTATATTTCACTGAAGCGCAACAAAACCTTTCTAAACTATACAATTCAGACAGCAAACTTTAGAAGCACTATTATCCAGTATAGCAAATCAAATTATGAGAACGATAGAACCGGCACAAACCAGATCCCGCCTACGGAAAGCAGTAATTCCTTGCTATAGTAATCCCGTTGGGATGAGATACTTCCAAGTCCTTCCTTAACGCTCAGCCACTGTGGCTTACACAAATTTGCACTCTACATTATAACTTTAAACTTGCCTCATTATCATGCGATAATGTTCCTGTTAGTGGATTCAGTTTATGATCCAAACTTTTGGATACCTTTAGTTTGCTTTGTGATTTTATGCTAATTTCTAGATAAGGTTTAGGCTGATTTATTATTCGAAAATGTTTTTATTGGGAAAGTCAAAAAGGTTAACTGAAAACTATTTATAAATTTATAAAGAATAGAAAAAATTCGATCACGAGGCGGGACTCGAAAACTATTTTCCAACCTAATTTATCCCGATTTTTATGCAGAATCGGATACAAGCTACTATTTCATTGTAAACGAATGATTTTCGATTTTTTTCTCGACATTTAAAAGCTTATCATAATATATTTTCACACCGACTTGAGATGATGATGGTTAGATGAAAAGAAATGAAAAGCGTTCATAGATGTTCTGTTAAACTTTGTTTTGGGAACCCATGAAATATTAAACACCCACACTGGAATCTAATATTTGGTATGTTTTAATAAGAAACATCTTCCTACCTTTTCAGAGTACAGTTCAACCGTAATGCAAAAAGAAGGCTGCTAATTATATTTCAAGCGAAAAGTTTATATTTCCATTTTCTTGATTGCGTAATTTGAAAAGAAGCGTTTATTTGTCATTTTTGGACCCTTCTTAAGGGACATGGTGTTTGTCACTGATTAATTACATGAGTCAATCGGATTTATTGTGTAAAAGCTTAAGAATTTTAGACAGGGATGTGGGTCAATCTAAATTCTCGTGTCATGGTATTGGCCCGGAAATGTGTCGGATGTTTATTTTAACTAATGAGAAATTAGAAATTGCAGAAGTATTTTTGAAGTAAAACTGTTCGTGAAGGCGCGTTGACAGTAAAATTTCAAGGTTCAGTCATGGCAATACCGCCACGTCATGGAGTAAGGCAACGATTTTGGTATCTTGGAATCTTGATAAAGAAGTTTCATTTCTGACACGTGTTCTCGGCACAAACAGTCTTTTTTGTTTTGTATTTCTTTTTCTGTGTGTCTGCCTTTTTACAGACTAGAGATAACACTTAATATTTCGCACGAATTTCCCAAATTGGATTACAGTTAGTCCTCCGAATCACTTTACCACATTAAGAATACCGAGGCACAAGGAACTTAATTCCTTGAAATGAGATTTTGTTTCCCTTGACCTTGTAGACACTGGGTTTACGATACATTTAATTTGTTATATTACGCACTAGGTAGTTCTACCCACTTCTTCAGACATTGCCTGAAAACGTTGACTTATTTTGATCCTTTGAAGAGTCCTTGCCTTTGAAGTTATTAAGAAAAGTTTATTAAACCATTGAGAAAAGGACAAGAATGGATTAAAATGCCATCTATTTATATCTTAAGATTCATAATTAAAATTATAAATAACTTAAATACCTTCTGTTCATCGTTTCCTCGAGAATTTATTTTTAGAAAATCGAAACCCTGAAAATCCAATTACACTTTCTTCCTAAATAATTATCCAAAATAATAAAAATAATTTTGTTGGTTCTTTTAAATATTTTATACTTAAGAGTTATTTTACAAGTTGTTAATTTTTTGTTAAAAAAATTCTGCCATTTATTAAAAAAGTAGTCCAGCCAAAAGAAAAGCAATTGTAACCCACCTGTTAACACAGGGTCTCGCAAATTTGATCGACTGAATTAAGTACTTTGTATATCGGCTCCCGAATCGCTGTCAGATTGATTGATTATCCAATTTTAATTTCAGCGAAATTGAACCTTAAATCCAATGTAGAAAGGATGCAAATGATATAACAACAGATACCATCTGCTCATGGCTATTGACGAATTTGAATATTTTATACAGCGGCATATTGATGAGAACATCTGAAAGAGGGATTTTTTTGTAACATTAGATTGTTTTGTTTTGACAGTCCTAAAAATAATGGTGGCTATATTTTACAGAATATCTTTAGACACACAATTAAAAAAAGAAATTTAGAACCTTATTAGTCTTAACTCTAAGCTATGAGACCTAACCTACCTAATTATTTTTAATTTGCCTAATTTTATCTCCCAACAATTCCTATAAATTCCATAGCAAAACGAACAAAAGTATTGTTTTAATAAATTTTTACGGCGCCAAATGTCATTCCTTCGGGTTAGTTGCCTGTGTAAATTGTACGAACAAAATAATAAACTCACCTAAGAAAAATATTATCGAGCAAAACCATTCCATTATGAGCGTTCGTATCCACATTCAGTTTTATGTTGGTTTTATGTCAGAATCCATCCTTTGCGATGTGAAGAATTTTCTCATGTTAACTATTTAGCATAAATATTTACGGGCATAGTTTTGGAAATCTTTTCTCTCTGCTTGTTATTACTATTTATACGCAATATTCTTGGGTAAAATGTGGCAAATATCATTATTCCTGCAATTCAGTTGCTGAATTGAAATATGCCTTTAAATCAATACTACCCTCGGTCTTATCTCTTGGTATATATGGTTATCTGTAAAGTAAATATTTAACTGGCCTGCTCGCTTCGGAGTCTCCAATATATTTGTCGGATTCTGGAGCCCTATAAGATAAATAATTTCTAAGACTATTACTTCATAGTCAGAAGTTCTGAGCCCCTTTTTCTGAATGCCATATCCATGACTACAGAAATATGAAATTGCTAGAATTTTCTAGGAACACATTTGAGAGCAGTGGTCTTAAGACGTAATATTTTGATAAGACGGGTGTAGAAGATAGTATTAGATAATACACAGTATGTAAATGCCCTAGACGTAAACAGGGCGATGACACAGCTTTATATGTGTTATGTGGAGAGGAAAAAACTTGATCATAAGTTAAGAGTTGTTTTTATTAAGAACTTGAGCTGAATATTTTTGTTTCCTTACTCGTTATGATATCAGGAATTAATAAAATGGTACGAAAGTTATTGTGGTGAATCATCAGTTTGGAAGTTTAATTATATTTTTTATGATATGTTAGAAATAATAAAGTCGATAGTAGATGTGTGATTAAGAAGCTTAAAGTATTGTTCCCGAGCGTTGTTTTAAAATGGGATTTTATTTAGTACTAGCTTTCCGCCCGCGGCTTCGCCCGCGCAGTCAAAAAAAACCCGCATAGTTCCCGTTCCCGTGAGATTTCCGGGATTGCGTCATTTTCCCGGGATAAAAAGTAGCCTATGTCCTTTCTCGGGTATCAAAATATCTCCATACCAAATTTCATGAAAATTGGTTCAGTAGTTTGGGCGTGATTGAGTAACAGACAGACAGACAGAGTTACTTTCGCATTTATAATATTAGTATGGATTTCTGCATTGATTGAATAGTGAGAATTCTTTCTACACAAAACAAATGTATAATCAACGAAATCCTATCTAAGCTTACTCTTAAAAGCAATTCGTCACAAGTGTGGAATCTTATAGATATCCAATGCTATTGTAGATTACCACTATACGTCTCTCGATACAGACGCTTGACGAAAACCCTTTTTAAACCGACTTCAAAAAGGAAGGAGGTTCTCAATTCGACTGTTTCTTTTGTTTGTTATAGAACTTTTACCTGGTTGAAGCGATTCTGAAGAGTATTTTGAAGTGAAACTTCTTTAGGTGAATTGAGGGTAAAATTTCAAGGTCGCGTCATGGCAATACCGTCACGTTATGGAGTAAGGCGACGATTTTGGTATCTTTGAATCTTGCCAAAGAAGTTTCACTTCTGACACGTGTGTTCGGCACACACGCTCTTTTTTATTTGCGGGTGCCTCCCATGCCTCCTATTTAAGTTTTGTCTAGTAAAGGCGGTTTAGTTTTTGATAAAAATAATAATATTGAGATGAAAAGACTTCATCAACGGTCTGAATTAAATTTTTGGGCCTCAAATTTCTGTTAAGCCCGTTTATTTCATTAAAATAAGGAAAGGGTAGCATTGTGGCGAGGATTAGCCGGGTTTTAATAAAAGGTTGAGATAACAACTGATAACTAGCTCATTGTGTTATGTAATTGTATGTTTATGTTATGTTTTTTGTTTTAGTTTTGACAAAACTTGCTTAGGCTATAGCCACTTTCTAACACTTTCTACACAAAATTCAAGAGCAACACACGGTACACGGGCTTATTTGAAATTTGAACTACCTTAGGTACCTATAATACCTTTTTTTACTTTTGTGTGTTAACATCCGTACAGTGTAATTAAATTAAATAATTTTTATTTATATCCTATAATTGATGTCTACATAACAATTAGGTAATCTATGTATTTTTTTGCAAAAATCATTATCAACTTTAAAACTTATATATTTTGAGGTATTTTGAACCGGACAGACGTCAAACTTCTTTGAATTTGATTCCGCCAATCCGCACACTTGGCAAGCTTGGTTTATGGCCTGTACCCTTATAGGAGGCCCATGTACCAGTGGGAATATTATATTATATGGAATACTAGCTTTCCACCCGCGGCGTCGCCCGCGCAGTTAAAGAAAAACCCGCACAGTTCCCGTTCCCGTGGGATTTCCGGGATAAAACCTATCCTATGTCCTTTCTCAGGTTTCAAAATATCTCTATACCAAATTTCATGCAAATTGGTTCAGTAGTTTAGGCGTGATTGAGTAACAGACAGACAGACAGAGTTACTTTCGCATTTATAATATTAGTATGGATTTATATTGTATTATTTATCAGAAGAACCTTACAACCAAAAATAATGAAAATTACAACATGTAAGTAACACGATTGAAGGACTGATGTACTTACATACTTACCCCGTCTAATCCGAAGCAATTCGTTCAACTCGATACAGTAAATGGTTACTTCGGATTGTGTGTAATAAGCATTACATTCTACCAATCTGTTTCGATTTGAATCGAACGACATTATAGATTATAGAATTGGATTGTTAGTTCAATGATCGAGTGTTATTTTTTTGTCTGTGAAATTAAAAATACAATTATAATACATTTAAATTACATTTATTATTGGTGGACATTCTGGAAGTCAAATTTCGCGCATAAAATAATATTTGGGAAGGAAATTGGTTATGAAAACGAATTCGTTCAAGGAGAAAAGGCCTAGGAATAGAATTAAGAGAAAAGCAATAAAACAATGATATCAAAACAAATAGTTCAATTACCTATTAATTATAATTTGTAAATAAAATACATATTGACGTAAATCGTTAATTAATAAAATATACCAAATATAGGCTATAGTAATTCAAATAAGGTAATATTTGATCCAAATAAAAATAGAAACTCACCATTTGAGATTTCTGCTATTTTACTTTTATGATTGTAATTTCATTTAAAAACACAAAATATATAGACACTGCCCTAATCGTAGTACACTGATTATTATTATTTCCAAGGCATTCTCGAGGCCAAATTAAAATTCTAAACAACATCCAAAACATCCAAACTAAGAAATAGGGCTATCACACTGACCTTATTAAATTCCAAATTTGAAATTAAATTTTCTGTTGACAGTAGAAAGAGCAACAGGAAATTACCCGGACATAGATAAACATTGCCTTAATGATATTTCGTCCACAGATAATCAAGGGACAAAATGTGAAGCGGCATGGAAGAGGTGGGGTGCGACAACTGCAGTCTGTTTTTGGACGAAAATGATACATACTATGGGAATACGACGAGCAATGTTACCATCAACAAATTTTATTTCTACCAGGTACATATAGCTATAGTTTTATTGTTGTGTAAATTATTAAAAAAATTGTTTTGTTAATACCTATGAAATATGGTTTATGATTTATCGAAATAAAAAGTACAAGCATAATGAAAATAATGTTTTTCGTCAATAATAATTGTTGTAGTTGCTTAATATTATAGTAGGTATGACATCTTTAGTAGACTTGTAGTTTCCACTTTTTTTTTTAGCCATAAGCTTTGTGTAAAAGCTTCGTGTTTTCACGAATTTATTATTTTCTTTAAAAATGTTGTAAACTACTCACTTATGTAAAATATATTATCTGGCTCATTTGGCAAGCAAAAACTTACGCTAACACTATAGATTTAGACATAAAAGTCACTTAAATTTCGTCGTCTTAAATGCATTATGGAGACGACACCTTCATATATTCAATTTTAAACTGTATAATTGAGCGATAAAGTTCATAATTGCCTGTTTAAACGTCAAATGTTCCTTAGAGATCCTCACTCGGGTTCCAATTAATTGTTTGAGAGACCACTGAAGTATGGGTCTAGACACAGTATTCTAATCTTTTAAATACGTATAATTTTACAAACTACACGCACTAATTTGTGGTAGTAATAATTTTATGTTATTAACAAGAATCACTTAATTGGTTGAAGCGCAGTGCATCAAGCACTACACAACACAAGCTTTGTTGAATAAAATTGTAGTATTTAATTGATTTTGATACCATCATCCTTTTATTCTGGAATAGACAATGATTCTTATGATGGGGAAATATTGATATTGCGTTCTATGGACAGTTTTTTAATCCACTGCTAAAGTAGGCATGGGTTTGTTTATTTCAATATAATTTTAATAGTAGATTTCCATCCGGATCAAACCATCTCTCTTTTACTATAAGACCGCATCGCTAATTCCCAAATACATCCGCTATTTTGTTTACAAAAATCTACAACTCAATAGTTTACGACGTAGTAAGTCAAGTCAATGATCCATAGGTACAACTTTCAAGTCAATTTATTCGTTGAAGATTGCTTGCTAACTGCACTGGGGCGTTATTATGCAAAACTTTACCCTCTTATAATTTACAACAGAAAACCATTAACGTTAGCCCGTTATTCAAATTCTTTTCAGTTCACTTTAAATTGCATTATGAGGATCGTGTCATGGAATAAATATTTAATCTCGACTTAACGCTTGAATGGAAAATAAGGAACGAAAATGTTTTGTTTTCAATTTCTTTAGAACAAAACATAAAATAATGTTTCAATTAGAAAACATAATAGTTAGAACATTTTTTTTATACAAGGGCCAAAATAAATGATTGAATACAGGAACATTGTGAGTTACGAGACGAAATTCGGTTCTTCGAATTAACAAAAAATATTACCTTGAAATGAAAATAATTTAATGAAAGCAAAAACAAAGGTAGATTTAAATAAGTGTAGTATTCAGAAAAATAAAGTTTCTAAGCGAATACACAATGTAATTAATAACAACTCGTTTCCCGGTTGGGAAGAGAAAAGGTAGGACAAATTTTTATATAATTAACTTTTTTGAACTAACGGGTATTTTATGTTTCCTCATTATCTAGGAAGAACTACTTTTGTGGCGTTTATTTTGTTCGCTAAGAGCTGTCTCTTGTTCTAACCAATGCCTTTATATTTTATAATATAATATAATAAAATGACCTACGTATTCACGTTTAAACTGTTTTAATATAGGTACTACGCGCACAATGCAAAAATCAAAATTAAACGAGGACAATTTAAAAATCGAATCAATCGTTGATGCAATGGTTTTTCAGTTTTAAAAACTCACAAAATAATTACAACATACCTGTCTTTATTAATAGTTCAGATAAGTCAATTGTTTCTTCCAACATTGTATAATGTAAGTTAATGTTCCAATTACTATTTAATATCCCGAGGTCGTTGCTTCTTCCTTCAGACAGCACAGTTGGCAGTACTATGGGTACTGCTTGTGGCAATCGTCGCCGGCAACGCGACCGTCATCCTGGCGTTACTGCTCACAAAGTCCAGGAAAAGTCGGATGAACTTCTTTATCATGCATTTAGCTATAGCTGGTAAGTTTTATTCTTTATTTAGACAAATAGATAGATGGATAGATGTTAAATAGATATATGAAACGTGTATTCATAGAACACAATCATACGTACAATAAAACACAAAAAGCAATTAAACAATACAGAAAACACACACACACACAGAGAAACAGTAATATGAGTTAAAAACTAAAGAAGACAAATATTTTACATTTAGACAAAGAATATTTCAAACTATAATAATATGATTTGTATCACATCTTACATAATATGTAAATACAGCAAAAGCAAACTGCAGAAATATAAATTTCAATAGATAATAATGCATGAATGTGGAGGGTAGATGGAAAAATTACAGTTGCTATTTTGTCTTCGACCATAATAAAACATGTAATCTAATCTTTCTTTAAGGAAAATCATCTTCACTTAATTAATGGATTCACCCAATAAAATGCCTTTTGTGACAGTTGTGTGGTTTTAATAGTGAATGCTAGTCAAAGGTAATTCAATTAGGTCCTTTGTAAGAGTAGGCTACACTGCGTGACGTAATTACCCACGTTACCTGTTAAAAAGAATAGACAGTTTTTGTCCTATGTTCTCTTTGATCTAACTGTAGGAAATTCTGTAGCGAAACTCGACATTCTAACACTAATAATTTTACGTTTGTATATGTCGCAGGCAAATTGTATAATCTCGCCATTTACAAATGCTCGGCATTTTGTAATATGCTGAGGATTTACTTTTTCCAAAATTCTACAAAAAGACGGTCGCGAGCCTATTTCTGTATAGTTTTAAAAACACGAACCTAACCTAAGCCACCCCCTTATCCAAACGAAAAATTTCTGATGACGAATTCTCGACATAATATTACAAAATGCCGAGCTTTTGTAAACGGTGAAATAATACAATTTGTCTGCGACATATACATAATATATCGTAATGATAATAAATGATAGCTTAAGTTCACCTTAATTAATTCATAAAATGGAATTCTAATACGAAAATATAGACACATTACAGCGTTGTGTGGTTAGAACACTGAAATAGAATGTTAAGACGACCCACTAAGCATCTTTTGTTGTTCAATATGATCCTCCAAATCCGAAGTAGTTAGTTTTAGGTTATCGTACGTGCCAAAACATGCCAATTAACATTTATTTATATAGAACTTATCGTATTGAAAATAATTGTTGGCTAATGGAGCTTTTATACAAAGTCTATTTACAAGCTTCCCAAAAACGAAGGTTCTCAATTCTGTATTGTTTTTTGTCGATAGTAGTAGAAGTCGATAACTCCGTGTGTTTTCTACCGATTGACGTGATTCTTTTTTTATTTGATAGAATAGTTGTCAAAACTCAAACTCAAAAAAACTCAAACATTTATTTATTCAATTAGACTTCTTCGAGAAGCACTTTTGAAACGTCAATATATATTTTTTAAATTTACCACCGATTCAGAAAGCAGTATCTATGGAGAAGAATCGGCAAGAAACTCCATACTTGCTCTTTTAAATAATTTCGAAACACTTTAGAATCTCGATGTTTTTTAGAAAAGATTTATTATTCAGTTAAAAATAGAAGACCTGATTCACAATAAAAAAGATAACAGCAGCGCGAAGTTTGTTCAATTTATTATAAAGCAACTTTGAGGGATTCTTATGGAATGTGTTCCAAAGAGATTTAGAAGGCGGTAAATTAATAAGATACGTTGTTCGTAGGAAAATTTAACTAACTATTCTTGCTGTATCATAGACTGACGCATATATTATGTATCACTCATAGTAGATTTTAATTATACGTAAAAAGATGAAGATAGAATCTTCGAGAAATGTGGCTAATTAGCCACAATATACTTCGGTTATCTCTTTTTCGCTCACGATAGATGAATCATGCCATCTTACTTGAGATCTAATCGTGTGTGCGCTAGGATGCAATTTTAGAAGATCAAATGTCGTGTTGGTAACCTATCAACACCTTTTTGTTTTTAACCGACTTCAAAAAAAGGAGGAGGTTATCAATTCGGCCGGTACGTTTTTTTACTTATAACATCATTTTCGCAAAGTGGTTATACTTTCCGAAAATGACCCTAATCTTCCATACATTTAACATTTTTAACATAACTATTAACAAGCCAAACCTCATCTCACACAGTATAGCTTTCCATCTATATCTATCTCTATCTAAATATTTACAACTCAAAGGTGAATGCCTGACATAGTGATCTATCAACGCACGGCCCACAGATCACAGAAATCTCTATGGCACGGCACATACCACAGGACGTATCGGGCTGCAATTTGGCATCCCAAGTGTATAAAATAGGGGATGAATATTTGTACCATGAAAATTTATCTTTTCCACGCAGGCGAAGCTGCGGGCAACAGCTAGTTAATAAATGCGATTAGTTGTGCGTAAAGTAATTTTGTTCCAGATTTATGGGTGGGGCTGATAAGCGTCCTGCCGGACCTCATACAGCGGGTCACCATCTCGTGGTTCGCTGGTTCAATAGCTTGTAAGCTGATGAAATATTTACAGGTAAGATATTATTTATTTGTTATATAGTATGTTTTAGTATTTATATTGTATTTATTGTATTTTTCCTTAGCGCCGGTTTTACAGCGTTCACTAACTTATTTGTGAATTAAAGGATAATTAACACGACAATCAAGTCAAAGAATGTCAAAAAGTTTATCAACGACATTATCAGACTGCAGTGAAATTGCCTTTTCGTTTATCTATTTAATAAGTATGCTAAATAATGACGCAGTGTTCTATTTTGAGTTCCTATATTTAATACATATTTGA
Organism: Colias eurytheme; assembly: GCA_907164685.1. NCBI lineage: Eukaryota > Metazoa > Arthropoda > Insecta > Lepidoptera > Pieridae > Colias > Colias eurytheme. Next base: position 45,166 of record CAJQZN010041391.1, read on the forward strand.
TTACAAATAAATGTTATAATTCGATAGAATGCAAATTATATGCATAAGGGTGTGAATATTTCAAAATATCTCTCTTATTATCAGAAGTTTATTTGTAGTGCTATTCCTAAAATTATAAACCACAATGTTAATATTTTAATTTTAATTGGAAGGAACAAAGTTTCATGTCAATTTATGCAACAATATTCAACAATGGCAGTAATTTCTAAATGCGCTATTGTGTAGTTGGATAAAATACTGTTATTCACTAGTTCGAATATTTCAGTGTAAATGATAATACATATTAATTTTAATTTAATATTAATTTAAATAGGAACAATAAAAATAACTTCACATAAAAAAACACATACAAAATAATAGAGTAGCACCTGATTAAAATCCTGACTGAATTTCCGCAAAACTTTTATAATAATAAATTAATTTTCCAGGTTTCTATTGCAACATAAACTTAAGAAACAACTTTGACATTTAATTTTCTCGAATCTGGAATTTTATAAAACCTTTTTGGAAAACAAAAATTCCACGTGATTGACGCTGGCCGCATAAATTAAAAACTAAACATCTTATTCGAAATTTAAATCCTCTACGTTCGACGGAGAAAGAAAATTTAACATTCTAGAATAAAATATAGGTATTAGTCAGTTCTTTAAAGAAACGAATTTTCAATGGCGGCGCTTATCATTCCCTCTCGCTCACACACGGCCGTACGGTATGCAAAAAAAAATAGGGTAAAGTAAAATGTATTTAATTTTCCCTGTTATAATTTTTGGAAGAAGTGTACAAATACAACCCTCGAATTTAAGGTTTTTGTGGGGGGGGAGGGGAGGGGGGAGTGGTGGGAATCCCTCCTCCAAAGGGGGGGGTGAGGAGTCACTTAGTTTCTGAGATATTGGAGTTTAAAGTTTTGAGAATTGCCTTGAAATTGCAAAAAAAAAATATGGACAAGAAATAATATGAACTTTTCACAGTAATATCACCAAGTTTCAAATCGTGGGTAATTATTGTACCGGCGAGCCTAATTTTTTTTTTTTTAGTTTGTAACATTTTCGCCATTTATATTTAGAATG